>JAPDSC010138440.1:0-14404 GCA_026290005.1 Latrodectus geometricus
TATTTTCATCACCGAAGTGAGATAAGTATGGTGTTTCATTTGAGATATATTGAATAAAAAATATATTAAGATACATTAATTAAAAATGTTATAAATAAATTGACATTGAAATTAATGCAATAAATATTGCTTTTTTTTCAGATAGACTACGTGCTATGGACAGGTGATATTCCACCACATGATGTCTGGAATTCAACAAAATCTGAGCAAATACGATTACTGCATAAAGTATCACGAATACTTGCTCGTCATCTGCCTGGAGTACCAGTTTATCCAGCTCTTGGAAATCATGAAAGTGCAAGGATTAATAGGTGAGAAAACGTTTCGTATATTTGTTTATTTGCAGCAAATTAGTACGTATTTTCATCACAATCTAACCCTATTCAACGTGGATAAAATCCTCATTTTCAATCATCAAAGAACAAACCACATATGTTGTCTCGAATAAACTCCGATCAAATCTTTTACCACTGAATAAATTTTTTAAAATTTTTCTTCTAGATAACACAAATAATCTCGGTTTCTTTGGAATTTAAATATTTGCGGTGGTGTAATGGATAGCTAATAGCTGAAACATTTGAAAGGCACATTTAACATTTATCATATATCACTGATTTTTCAGAAAGAATTTTCATAGATAATATCCTGCCTTCACATTAGCAAAGCAAGAATCTCTTTAAACACACAACCACTAATCCTTGCAGAAATCTATGCAAAACGCAGTACGCGTCATATATCAACACATGCTTGAGATAAAACCACTTTGTAAAAGTTGTTATTACCATTCAGCCACTTGACAATTTAAAATTTTTGGCACCATGTAATGGATAGCCTAATAGACAAATACCTTTGTGAGATGTATAAAATTTGAATTCCTACGCTGTCTGACTTCCTGAAGGGTTGTTCATAAGTAGTGAATCGTATTCATGTGTCACGAGGGAAAACAGTTCAGAAAACTTTCAAACACTTTCTTGATATGACCTCAGAATGCAAACACCTAGTGGCCATCCACTGTTTTTTAATAGTGACTGGAGTTGAACTCATGATCTTTCCTTCCAAAGAGTGTGATCTCCAATCATTAGGATAAGCTGAGTCCAAATTCAAACATCATATTAATTACTTGCTTTCTAGATTTATAACTTTTAAACCGTTTATATATTGAATATTTGTAACTACAGCCATTTGGATTTCCATTGTTGGGTTAATATTTTATTCCAAATGTGTATTAATACACGAATCAGACTGACTTTATCAATAACTTTAGCTTGAAAATTCGTTAAATATAATTTTTTTTACCATATCTGATATGAATCTGTATATATAAGTAATTATATTTTTATAATATAGTCTATTCTACTGTCTAAGTAATTTATTAATTGTAAAAGTTTCTTAGCAGAAGTCTCTACGACTTTTGAAATATCCAATATGGGGTGAGTTTACTTAAGTATACTGAATCTCGTTAAAGTTTTACTAAAGATTATTGGATGACTGTATTTGATAGATGAGTACATGAATTTAGAGATAAAGAAAATCTAAATTTGAACCACCGGCAAGTGCTGAAAATAATATTTAAAATGACCGTTGCTAAATAACTACTACAAGCACTTTCATCTAACTGCTGTCTTGTTTTACGACATTTTGCAAGTTAAATTGCTTCATTATATCTATATCAACAGCTAAACGGGGTTCCTAATTTACATACAATACGATAACAGTATTGCTCTAAAATGACTGTTCATTTCAATGATAGACATGAATACAAGCTTCCTTCATAGATGATATTCTCTTTCCAAAATAATTTGACTCTGCTTGGGATAAAAAAAATTCTAATTTGCTGCAAAGTGTCATAGAAAAAAATTGATAAACAGTATTTTCTCATGCTAAAACTTTTCAATGTTACTTCAAAAGCAGTAAAAACCAATACAAGTGTAATCAGAAAGAAAAGAGAGAGAAATAGGTGCTTATTTTTCTACCTAAATATTATTTTCACTAAAATATTTGAATAATAAGTCTATTAAATTTTAAATATTTTGAATATACAATTTGATTGGTCTCCTCTTTTTAAAATGGTTTAAATAGTCATTTTCTTGTGAGTTAAGGGTTCTAAATAGAGTTTTTATTAATAACATTTAAAGCCCTGCAATAAACGACCTAAAATAAATTTCTAAAATGAAATTTTGCAAGTTTAATCAATATTATTTTAATAAGAAATTGCTGTTGTTAATGACACTTGGCAATGCCTAGCCCGCCCGTCAGAGAGACTAGGCGAATGAAGACAGAGAAGGAGTGTCTTCCGTTTTAGATAATAGAAAATACGTAAATAATAGAAAAGTTAATAGAGCACCCTCATACGAAGGTGGAAGTACGACTTTTGGCTCATAGATGACAGCACCACCTGAATCTTCCAATTTAGAGATTGAATCCAGTGAAGATCCAAAGCCTGACTCCAACCACCCCCAGAGGTATTAATTTGTAATGGGAACATGGAGGACATTCCGACTCGATATATTTTACTGGTCCCAGTCACCATTAGTGAACACGACGGATCTTCGACTAAGTCGGGATTCGAACTCACCACCATTTGGTAACGAGAACGATGTCCTAACCAACCAGGCCACCGCGGTTCCTAGAAATTGTTGAATTTATAGGCTTACACAACACAGGTTTTAATCATATTAATCCTGAAATATAAAGTGATCACTATTTATGAAAGTAAAATTCTATATTTATATATGCATGAAATAGTAGAAAAATATAAAACCTATAAAATATTGATATAAAAACAAAAACATGCAATTTAATCCACTGGAAAATATTTGAAGACATTTATCAAAATATTGGGCAAATTATACGTCATATTTACTGGTCACTGTATTAATTAATAATTTTGTATGTTTATTTTGCATTAAATTAATGCAAGGTTAACTATTGATACTGCTTAGAGTATGTACACATTATCAATAATTAATTGTAATCGAATTTAATGAAACCAGTGTTCTTTAGTTCTTATTGTGAAAAACGAACTATTATTGGTACTTTAATATAAATTATTAAGAATATACTTAAGGACATTATATTGGATATAATTAATCAAAAAGTACTTGGATACCTTTTTTTTCTGAAGTTTGAATGAAGTCAGATTTAATGAAGTCGAGTGGGCAATCGAGTAGTTAGTGCTGTTGTCTTCTGTTGAAGAATTTATGAGATCGAATCCCACCTCAGATGGGAATATCTCTAATGGTTTCGGAATCAACTTGAAACTGTAGGTTACATTTTAATTAATGAGCAAAAAAGGATTGTTGTGTGATAAATATATAAGCCAAGCACAAATTGAATTATTAATATAAGAAAACACTATAATTATATTTATTAATTTGGCATTTATTTTTTATATTACTTGGTGATTATAATTAGTTATTAGGGTTAATTTGCTGTTTAGGTCCCCTACTTCGCCAACTCACGAACCTGAAGCGTTTTCTCGCGCATGCTCAATAATTACTCGTTTGTTTTTCATTGGTCGCTAATTAAGTTTCACTTTGAAATAGCGATAGAATTTTCGCCATGGCATCGGCGTTTTTGAAAACGCGCCAAGGAGGGGACCTAAAGCGCATTTTCAGGCGCGTTTTCACCGTTATAAGTAATTTATTAACAGAATAAGTGAGTAATTAAACATTTTATTTATATTTTTGAATGTTTTATACACATTTATATCGTGTTAAATAAAATAGGGAAATAGATGAGAATTTATGTTATCTGTATTTTTAGAAGGAAATAACATCTCATGTGTATATTTATTTTCAATTTTGTACATTAAGATCAATCAATGGAAGTGATACTTCAGACATAACCTTATTAATTTATTGTTGTCTGAAATATATATCATCAGATAATAAATGTATTTAGATATACTAAAAGCACATTTATAGATTATATAAATCTGTTTTTTTGGAAGTTTTTTAAATTTTGCTAGAGGAATTACATTGGAACTAAATCAAAGATATTTAAGTATTATCTGTTCAAATATCATCGAGCTTAGTTAAATGTTAAATGCTTAGGGCTCTGGTCTTTAATTCAACAACTCATGAGTTCGATTTCCTTCTTGTATGTAGAAAAATGGTTGTTGAACTACTAAATCATGTTTATTCGATCCATCATTTACATTTGATCTCGTAATGTTAGATTACAAAGCTGTTATATTAAAATAAGCCTATACTGTTAATCTCTCCTCTTGTATATGTGGGAAAAATGCATATTTAATATTCCATTTTTTTCTACGTTTCATGTTAGCTATAAAATTTAATACTAAATATATATGGTTGCTAAGTTAATTAATTTTTATTATACAAATAAAATGTATAAAACTTTATATTACTAATTTGAAAATTTATTATAATTCAATTGATAAATACATAAAACTTTAACCAATTTAATGCATAATTATTCGTAGATAAATATTTATTAAATCTGTGTTTTAAATGTTTTACTCTAGTCAAATGATAATGTGTTATTTTATTTATGTGGCTTTGTGTTCGTATTCATAATTATACAAATTTTCGGACAGAAATGTCCTCAGATTTTCTGGTTTGCACTCCAATGTTGAGAAGCCATGTTTGAACAAAAATGCAGCTACTTCTTCCGCAATGTTTAAAGACACCTGTCTAATAATCTGCATTGGAGGAAATATGCGACCTTCTATCATATGTTCTTGGATGACTTGTTTGGCGAGAGCTCTAGCCGCTACAAGGAATACTCCGTCACATACCCGTTTGACTTGACAGGCTATAATTGCTAATGATATTCCTGGGAAAATATAGGAATTATTAACTTGACTGGGATGGAAAACTCGGTTCATGTAGGTGACTGGCGGAAATGCCGTTCCACTTGCAAACACGCATTGTCCATTTGTATATGCATATGCTTCCTCAGCAGTGCATTCTGCTTTATCTGTAGGGTTGCTAAGAGAAAAAATTATTGGCTGCTTGCAGTTTTCCAACATTTTTTTCAAAATTCTTTCAGTGAATATACCTGTTTGAGCTGATGCTCCTATAAGAATTGTTGGTTTAATTTCCTGTATTATTTCTTCCATATCTAAAGTGGGTGGGTGATCTTTAGCAAATTTCTTTTTGCGTTCCATGTTTTCATATGAATTTCTACTGCTTGTGATTAAACCTTTAGAATCAATAAGCCAAATCTTCGCCAAAGCATTTTCTCTGGAAATGCCTTCTTCTTCTAGAGTCAATAGAAGCAAATTTGCTATGCCGATTGCGGCTTGTCCAGCTCCATGGAAAAGGAACGTGTGATCGGTTAGATTTGAACGGATACATTTTACACTGCTCAAAATTCCAGCTACTGCAACTGATGCTGATCCCTGGATATCATCATTGAAAGTGCAATAATCGTCTTTATATCTTTCCAATAAACGGAATGCATTGTCATTACCAAAATCTTCATATTGAATTAAACAAGTCTTCCCATATCGCTTCACAATTGCTTGCATGAACTCATCTATAAATTCATCATAGTTTTTACCTCTCACTCTTTCTTGCTTAAGACCGATGTAGAAAGGATCTTGTAACAGTTGTTTGTTATTTGTGCCCACATCAAGAGTTATTGGAAGCAAATTGGAAGGCTGAATACCAGCTGAAGCAGTGTATAGGGACACTTTACCGATAGGGATACCCATACCATTTGCACCAAGGTCACCCAAACCAAGAATCCGTTCACCATCAGTTACTACAATAGCTTTGATATTCTTCCTAGGCCAATTACCAAGAATATTATAAATGTTACCTACGTCATTTATTGTTATAAAAATACCTCTAGGTTTTCGGAATATGATACTATATGCTAAACAAGCTTGTCCTACTGTGGGTGTATACACAAAGGGCATTAGTTCCTCTGTGTATTCACATAAGACGCGGTAAAACAAGCGCTCATTTGTCTCCTGCAGATCTCGAAGAAGTAAATATCGACTTAAATTGTTAACACAGCTTCTTATATTGTATAAAACTACCTGTGTCTGTAGTTGGGCTGTTCTAACAGCAGCTGGTAAAAGCCCAACAAGATGGAGCCGTTCTCTCTCTTCAAAATCGTGAGCTAACGACTTATACTGAGAAGGATTGGAAATAATATCCATGCTACCTTATATTCAATCTGACTATTATACTTTATAAATGAAAGCTGACAGAATATAAATTAAATAACGTTTTATATTTATATTAGAGAAACACATTTAGCAATTTAAAATTTTTGTTTTTCACTGGTCTTGCTCTTGTAGTAAACATACTTCTACCCTAAAGTGGAAAAACTGACAAAAATTACGTAAAATAAATTGTATTATTCTTGAAATTATTTCTCTTGCTTTGCATTAGAAATCAAACTTTTCAGGAAAAATATGTTTAATTTAATATTTATTTTATTTCTTCACGGACTAACTTTGTTTATTAAATGTAAAGTTCTCTGTACTGCCAACATATTTTAGATGAAGCACATGTTTAAATAATGAAGTCTACATCTGAGCTGATATTCCTTATAACTTCCTGTTTGAAATATAATAATATTTAATTAAATTTACATACACAGATTTCTGATTGTATTATTAGAAAGATTAACACGAAAAATTATACTTAATTATATATAAAATTATTTTAGACGTAAATATAATCAGTAAATCTTGTTTAATATTATTATCGATTCTAATGATATTTGTCAAAATCTATAGCATAATAAATACAATAATCATTGCCTATGCTGGCACATTCATATATAAAATCTTTATATAAAAATGAGTTTTATAGTTATTATGCATTATGCCATTATTATATAAAACGCGGATTAAGAAGTTTGTATACCGTATAAGCCCTTTTTCTTGAGAGTCTTTTGCCTGCATAGTTTTGTTTCAAAGTTTAAAATTATTAAAAGTTTGGATTTCATATTACTATAACTACCATTTAATACAAGCTTTCGTGAAGCCAGCTTTCTAGTATAGTATAAACTATTTAGAAAGTATTGGAATAAAGTTTGTGTGAAATAGGAGATCTCACATAAGACTCTAAAAAGACCTAATAATTTTGTGGCCAATTTTTAAACTGAAAATAATAAATATTTTTGAAATATTTTTCAATTATAACTTCAATTTTAACTAATATATATTTCATGGATATTTTACAAAACAAATGTATATAAAAAAATTAATTTGGCAATCTTTTGAGATTTATTAAGTTTCTTCATGGCGAGTATCAAAATGCTAAAATGTGGTTAAAAGGCTAAATTTGGAGTTTAATAGACCACAACCGTGTTATATTAAATTTCATTAATAGACTTTTTTTTAAAAGTTTATGAATTTACTAAAAATATAATAAGCGCCATCTCAACTTGATGACGGAATTTTAGCTTGTTTCTACAAAGGGACAGTTAATCAGTGATTGATTAATCAGTCCTTAAACAGGATTTTGAATCTTATAAAAATTAGCCATCAAAGCATTTTAGGCATTACCATCAATGTAGAAGTCATTAAGAATCAAAACTGAACAAAACTATGTACCTTAAACTGCTCAATGGTCACTTTGAACTTCTAATTTTATAAGAGAAAAAATTTTGTTTGTAAGCTAGGATGAGTAGAAAACGAAATCATTTAGAAGAGCTGAGATTTGTATGAAAAACTAATATTAAATACATATTCTTTCGGGATTTTATTAATTAAGATGTCTTATGATGAGTGAAAATTATAATTTATGAATGATAGTCTTATTTATAAAAAATGATGTAATTAATGAATTTATTCATTATGAAATTGAAGAAAATTATGTTAACAATTTTATATTTATTATTTATATTATTATTTTTGTAAATAGAAAATTACATTAAATATATAATTAATACTATTACTTACAAAATATATAATTAACATTTTTCAAAAAATTAGATATATTTCTTTGAATTTTATGAAAACAAATTATAACAAAAAAGAAAACTTGTAGGATTAACTTTTAAATGAAGTTACTAAAGTTAGGTGAGAAGCAAGCTATTAAAAAGTTGTAAAATTTGTGGGGCATTTAATGAGGGCATAAAAATTTGTAGACCACTTAATGGTGGTGTAAAAAATTTGTTTTCTTGGAAGAAAAAAAAAAACCAATTCAAATAAGGCTACATAAAGGATGTTCTTTTAAAGACTTGTAATGAAAATGCTAATTTTTTAATTTATTGCCATCCTTTAAAAATGAAAATGGAAATATTGCTCATAGTGGGTTTATTTTTTATTAATGGTGATATCAAGTTTTATAATCAAAATTATGATGCAAGAACAATAATTTCGTAGTAGGGATCTCTTCGTCACAGTTAGGCATTGGTCCCAGTAGGCAGTCTATTTGATACTCTTTAATCTGTTTGAGTTTGTCACCTGAATTAGAATGATCTAATTGAGATCTAATTATCTAGAATAAGTGCTAATCCCTTAAAGAAACTAGAAGATTTTAAATGTGTGTGAAAAGAAAACTTAAAGAAATAAGGTGACTTTCATTCACATTGGAAGAAGGAATATATATTTCTGCGGATATAATGCAGTGGTTTGTGTTTCAAGTTGATGAGAATAATGAAAGTAATTTAGATTTTCAAGCTATCACGTTTCTCTTATTGGAACACTATTGTCGAATAAACCACATTTGATCATTCATATAGTCTAGAATCTAAAATTTTAATTTTAATGGCGATGAAAAAGATTTTGGTCATTGACTCAGCTTCCTATTTCAGTTTCTTGTTAATTTTGAAATCAATTTAAATGACCTCAGAATTTTTCCTATCTAAAAATGTATCCACTAATACATAAATAATCGCATAACATACAGAATAAGGAAATCATGTCATAATAAAAATTCCATTGCATTAACCAAAAGCGGCGAGATAATACTTTATTTATTCTTTGTTTTATCTTCTTCGAGGTCATGCACGTTTAATTGAGTATGCAATTACAATATAAATTGTTGTTAGGGAAAAAATGTTTATCATTGTTTATTGAACACAGGTAGTAATTAAATAAATTAAAACATTCTTCGTTGTAATAAATATTGTGAAATTGCTAAAAAAAATCTGCAAAACAATTGTAAAACTGGCCTGAACACGCAATTTATTTGTACATTGTTTTCTGGTTGGAATATTTTCTTTTATTTTTTGCATATAAAATTCTGGGTATTTATGAAGACTATTATACAATTTCATAATGAATGATATTGCCCTTGATTGTTTGAACTAATATATTTAATACCGGATATACGGGATGTTCGCACATGACAAATTAAATTTCCTTCTTAATTTGTTAATAAGAAGTTTTTTGCTATAAAGGATTTCGTAATATTCATCATTATATGAAAGCAATAAAAATTAACTTTTTCTTTGTACAGATGAATATGAATCTATTCTTTCCAAATGAATTTTTTCTATTATATTCAATAATGATTGTTACTCCAGGGAAAACGCAAATTTTTTTTTTTAATTGTTTTGTAAAAAACTAATGCTGCATTCAAAAGAAAAATCAAACAATATTTTTTCCTTTTCAGTTTTCCTCAACCGGAAGTAACAGGTAAATTTTCCATACAATGGTTGCATGAGGAAGTGACGAAAGCTTGGGGAAGATGGCTTCCAATAGATGCCCAGAAGACATTAAGGGAGTAAGTGTTTAAGCTTTTCAAATTCCACACACATTATTTCCATATAAAGTTATTATTTAATTTTTATCAAATGATCAGACTTCTATTATAGGATTTTAGAAGCGCTTCTTTTAGTATTAATATAAAATTACATATATTGAATGTTTCAATATTGATTTTGAACTATATATAATTCCTAACAAAGAAGAATTTTGAAAGTTACATGGAAGAGTATTATTATTAGCAGCTTTCGTTACTGAGTTCAATAAAAGTAAAAGAAACATGGAATATTAATCACTAAAAAGTTATATATGGAAAAATACTATATTTATAATTCTTATTTACATGTTTTCTGTATTTTTTTAGTACATATCACATCAACCTAGTAACTTAATATTAACCCAAATATAATGAGAGTGAGAGAGAGAAAGTTTAATCAAAAACATACAATTCAAAAGGATAAAAACCTTAATGTATATAAATAAGCACATCAGGGAAAATTGTTTTTTAAAGGGTAATAAGATGTGTGTGTGTGTATGGAGTTAAATAACATCAAAATTGGAGAGTTGAAAAATTTCGTGTCTTTAATCGCATAAATGTAATTGAGATAATACAATGAAATTGAACAGAGTTGATTCGTGTTTTGCAGTACAAGAACTATGTAATTATTATTGTATAGAGATATTTTATTGAAAAGGTAATAATGAAAATATGTTATGTAATAGATTATTACGATGTGTGGAAATACATGAAAAAAATAATAAAAGATAATCTTGTAGGCAAGTCGCATATACAGACGTATATGAATATGTATGTACAGACTTTTATGAAACTTTTGCATTATAATAACATACATAAATAGACTTTATTTTCTGTTAAATAATAGATGTAATATAACATAATGGCAAAGATTACGATGAGAATGAGTATATCAATGTAATCAATAGTAATAAACTTATGGGATATTAAAAATTCAGTTACGAATTTTGGAAAATAAACGTTTATTTTTTAAATCTTATTTTTCAAATTTCCAGAAAAGTAAAAATGACAATTGCTTAGAAGTTCTATATATTTTCAAAATCATGAACTTACTTAACCAATGATCTAAAAATTTAAATAATAAACGATTCCAGTTTTATTAATATCATTTTCTTGCTTTTAGCATTTTTCTACATTTAAAACTTAAAAAATTAAATCAAAAGTGCTTATTTATAAAAACTTATTTTAGTGGATAAAATTGTAAAATAAGTCTAATTATTATTCGTTTCAATATTTAACTTATATATATAAAGGAAAATTTTTTTATTGTATGTTTCATACGGTTTGTCATCATAGGTGTCACTTAAGAAAAGTATCAAAAGTGAAATATTTTAACGTATTTGCATGCTTGAATTATGAAAGTATTAAAACAAATAATTCATAAGGAATATTTAAAAAGGTTTTTTAGATTATTTACATCAAAATTACGTCACACTCAATCTGTTATTTTTATTTTTTCCATTTGTTCACTAAAAAAAATGTTATAGATTATTGATGACAGATTAGTGATGCATGACTTAAGAAATTATTTTTAGCGCCAATTTTATGTACTTATTGATTAATATATAAACTTTAAATAAGGGACGTAAATGACTAATTGCATTAAGGTACTGCTATAGAAAGTATAATTTTAATGTAGTTAGAAGCTAATGCTATAAATCTGAATTTTATTATTAAAAGCTAATCATCGATAAGAAATTATCTTTATAGCCATTTTCCATTTTCAAATAATTGACTTAGTTTCCGAATAATGAAATAATAATAATTACAAGTTTGTCATAAAAACATCTTAAAATGCTATTTCCTTATTTTATATAGTACACAGTTATAACGAACAGACAGACACATACATACTCGTACTTTTTGTGTAATTATTGAAGTTTCTGAAAACTTTTGCAAAGTAATTTGAACGTAATTGTAATGTTGTATGAATTTGTGAAATTTAATAATGTATTTAAAATGATTATAAAAATGAAATAAAATTTCAAATTTTATTGTGCAAGAGTCAAATTTAAAGATAAAATGGATTTATTAGAACCTCAAATTATTGTTTAGGTCTGAATTACTGCTATACATTTCGCCAATTTCCTTTTGATAGATCTATCAGAGAAAACACATTCAATTTAAATTCGTTGGAGAACTTTCATTAAAATAAATTACACAGAAATTTGATTTATATGCAAATAACAGACTTAAAAGGATTTATTGATGAATTCCCATGAGTTTTGAATTGGTCGACAAATAAGCAACGGCAATTAAAATTCGAGATCTTAAGCACTCTTGCGCGCGAATCGTTTGTCTAAACCTTCAGAAGTTTTCTTAACTATTTCACAGCAAGCTTGATTGATCTAATCACATTACCTTAGTAACAGAAAGTTTCCTGATGTAATGAATGTTAATATTTGTGAAAATAACACGTTATGGATAATACCTATGAATCGACCAAGGATCGAAAAATATGAATAGAAAAGCTATGAAGAGTAAATATTAGCTTTTTTTGTTAAAACTAATTATTAATTTCAGTTGGTGTTATGTTGAAAGCTTATTTATTTCTTAGAAGAAATGCAGATTATATATGATACATTCAAAACTGATAGGATAGTTTTTTTAAATAACAATTTACATTAAACTTTTCTTATCCTAGTGCAGATCAACTTTTGTAACTATTTAGGAAACAGTTTCATGAAGGCTTGATTGAAGTTTCATATTTTCTAATCTAAGGAGCTAAAAAATATAAAAACGCTATAAATACTGATTTACTAACGTGTACTTGATTCCGAAAAATAAAATTTTGTAATTTATAAAAAATTTTATACATAATATTTTTAATTACTTTTTTTCTTTTTTAGGGGCATGTATTACGCTGTTCGTATTAATCCTGGACTACGACTTCTTTCACTTAATATGAATTACTGTAATAGCCAAAACTGGTAATGAAAAAATATTTTTTTAATATATATATTAGGTTGGGGAAAAAGTTATCCATTATTTTTTCGGTAGACGTCTGTAGTGATCGATATCTCGTGAGGTATCTATCAAACAATTTCAAATTAATGCTCATTGGAAAGTTGACATTTGAAACTAAAATATTCTCTTGCGGTTTTTTGTTTGATTAATTCAGTTATGAGTACAAGGTTTTAAAAATAGAAGACAACAAACAGAAAATATGATACATTTTAGTTTCTCTTTTATAATGGCGAAAATGCTAACCAGGTGGCTAAAATTGTGAAAGGTGTTTATCGTCCTATATATGACTGTAACAACCAGTTACGCACAATTTTGGTTTTGTCGATTCCGTTTGGGTATTTGGATGCTAAAGATGCACTTCGCATGGATACAACATCGTCGAGAATGTCTATAAAATATCAAAAATTATCAAACTTGACAGCATATCAGCAGTCGTAGCTTCGCACAAGACCTAAAAATCTACATGAAAACTGTTTTAAACCTTTTTACAATGCGAATCTGAAAGAAGTTACAAAAAGTTAACGTAAAAATAATGGATTACTTTTTCCCCAAACTAATATATATATATATATATATATATATATATATATATATATATATAAAATTGATTATATATAAAATTAAACTTTTTTGTTATTAAATTATTAAGTTCTGAATTTCTTTGAAATTGTGGGATTTTAAGAGAATATTATTATCTTTTCAAGGGATTAATAGAATTTAAAAGTAAAATTAATTTTTTTTTAAATTCCATAACATTTATATCAGAGTTCAAATACTTTTGTTCATTTTCCAATTTACATCTCCAGCTTAGAAGGACGTGAAATTCTTCTACCGAATCTATTATTTCATTATGTTGTTTGGTCATTAATGTATTATAAGATAAATAATTCCCTTCCAATTCGTGAAAATTTGACAACTACCCAAGTAATAAAGCATATATAACTATCGATAATTTGTAAAGGCCTATACTAAACTACTAACAATAGAGTTTATACTAAACAATAGAGTTATACTAAATAATAGAGCCTATACTAAACAATAGAGCTTTTATCATAAAGTTTAAGTTTTTAACACATTTGAATGCATCTTATTAAATTAATTTTTCTATTATTTACTACATATTTTTTTACTATTCAATATACTTTTACTGTACGATAATGTATTTAATTTAGTAAAATTATTTTTCAAACTCTGTATTTTGTGAATTTCATTTAGTATCTTAGAAGCAACCTTAATTTTTATTATAATTCTGAAATGTGTTAAGGTGAAAGAAATGCGATGTAAGAAAAATTATATTTGAAAGAGTTGTACTAACGAAATTTTATATTTCGAAATAATGTGTTAAACGGAAGTAATTTGCATTTATTCATTCTAATTGTGTTAAAAATGTCATCAGTATTGCGCCGTTGTCAATCTTATTTTAGATCAATATTTGTTTTCTCAAGAATACTTAATCAAATTTCTATAGTAATTCTAACTAATTATTTTTAATTTCGAATGATGATTTACTTATCGTATTTTTTTCCGCCTAACCCGGTATTTATTCACAATGATAAGGCCTGCCAAAATACAGTTTAGTTTTCTTAGATGGTCGATGTAAGAAATTTGTTCCTGAAATGTACATAGAAAACTCCATTAGAATGTAAAGAGCAATTTCAAGAATAAATATTATTGTCACAAGTTTAAATTAAAAGTTAAAATTGTCACAAGTTTAAATTATATATATATATATATATATATATATATATATATATATA
>JAPDSC010138465.1:785-13629 GCA_026290005.1 Latrodectus geometricus
AAAAAAAAAAAAAAATGTTTTATTTTGCAGAATTAGTTATAAAAATTTAGGGCTCATAAAAAATTAATTATATTCCTTTGAAAATATAAAATTTTTATTATTCATCACTTATTGCTGTATATCATGCTTATTCTCTTCATTAAATATTTGTATGATAAATTCTCTGACAGGCTATGCATATAGTTTGAAGCAAATATAAATTTTATTTTAAAAAATGACTTTATTTCTTTTTAGGTAAGTTCAAACATGTCTTCATTAACCTTTCAGCAGAGGCCTTTCTTTCCTACCCCACCAGATAAAGGAAGTTTTCCTTTAGATCATGATGGTATGTAGAATTCTAATTACAAAAATTGTATATTTTTCCTATACAGTTAGTGCTGCTTTTGCACTATATGCAACTGCACTTCCAATTTATGTTACATTATTTAGAAATAAATGGATTTTTTTTTTCATTTGTCAATTTGTTAATAATTTAAATTGCAATCAGGGAAACATAGTGAGAATATAACCTTATTAATCATACTTATTTTTACCATGGTAATGTTTGACCTGTTACAAAAATTATAATATAATGAAAATATTTTCTGTAATAGACTGCAGCATCTTGGTTGAAAAATTGGTCGGTTATTTTTGCAACCAAAAGGCAAGTAGTTTTATGCAGACTTATCTGAAGATCGTTTTCTAATGGCAGCATGAAGCATTTGCTAATACATCTGTGACAATACAATACAGCTGTGACTTAAAATAGATCATGTCCTTTCAGTGAAATGATATTTTTTGAAGTAGCTTGTTAAGTTTCGAATTTGTGGGATCAACATGAAGACTACAAGAAAGGTCATTCAAAAATGGGAAAAACAGGAGATGAACAAAGTTTGGCGTGATTCTCCTGGACAGAAACATGCAAAAAGTATGATTTTCAACTCATATCTGAGAAAATTGCATCTGAAATTCTTAGACTCCCAAGATTGAAGACTCAAGCAATTGTAGGCTTCATTACTGGGCACTATCATTTCAGGAAACACCTTCATACAATGGGACTTTTTAAACAGGAACCAATTTGTAGGAAATGCCACGCAGGGTTAGAATCAGCTCATCGTATCCTATATGAGTGTGATGCTCTTGCCCTTACAAGATTCACTACTCTAGGTAATCCATATCCTAAAGAGTTACACCTAATCTCCATTGAGGGCCTATCAGACTTTATAAACAAAGTAGGTGACACAAGACAATGGAACTAAGAAGAAATTGGGCTTGGAGCATGGTACAAAATGCAAAGAAAAAATGCAAAATGCAAAGCAAAATGCAAAATGCAATTATACAAAGAAAAAATCTAATAGATGAATATTATTATGCAAGTATAATTGAACAATTAATTTAAATAAATGTTATATTTAATAGAAATTCTTATATACATATATACTATAAAATCTTTCAAGAGGAACAATTGGTTGTTCCTCTTGAAAGATTTTATAGTATATATGTATATAAGATATATGTATATAAATATATATTGGAACATATGATATTGATATTTTAGGAGGTTAGTATAAGAGAGATAGTATTGAATATATTTTTCATTTAAAATTTTTTTAAATAGCTTCTTAGATTTTGTTTCTACATAGCTATAAGAAGGATTTAATTCAAATTTGATTTGATTTTCAATATAACTTTTCCATGATTTTTCAGTTTTTAAATAAATTAATTTAAATGCTTACTTACATTCATATCATTTAATATTATTAATGGTTTTTACTAAATTTGAAAGTTGCTTCACTTTATTTTTTATAACAAAAGTGCAAATTCAGTTTGGAAAAGCAATTTTTCTTCTAAAGTATATACTAAACTCAGTGGCACAACAACCGTGTGGAGCCAAGGCCTACAGTACCCATATTTACTTTAGTGACTGAAGACCCTGGGCCCCATCTATTTTTAGTTGGATTGTTATTTCTTATTTTATTTTTCCTGTGATTTCTTATTTTTTTCTGGGGTGTGAAGCATGTGTCACGATTAGGTGATCAACCAAATGCAAAACCTCTAATTTTTAATTCCTATCATACTTGGTATTCGATCCACTGAAGGAATAAAAGACTGAATCGAGCTTACGCATTCCGAGGGCAGAACTTCAGACATGTGCCTTGGGAATCCTAAGTACTAACACTACACTGCTGAACTTTTCTTCTGATGTATGTTACAAACAGATTTTGACTTAATAAATAATTTTGTGAAAGAGTTCATTTCTACTAAAATTGTTAATTGCTTGAAAAATACTATATGTTAGTAAATTCTTAAATATCTTCTCGGGAATATCAATTGCATTTATCAATAATCTGTCATACTCCTTAAAGTTTACTCTGTTTCCAAAAAGTTTCCTTAGCTTTAGCTAATTATAAAAATGTTTTATAATTCTGTTTGAATTTTCACAAATGGTTTCAAAATGTTATCCTTTAAGTTTTATTTTAATTTTATAAAATAAAGTTTAAATAGAATAAATTTGGTAGAAGAGATAATAGTGGGCAGGGTACATTAGTAATGTACTTCAGTGCCTGATTTTCAACAAAGTTTGTCTTATCTTGAAGAAACAGTTGGAAAATGCTATAATGAAGCAGACATTAACAATTGCAGCCATTTTTTTCATATTTTCACAAAGGTACTTTAGATTATTGACATAAACTAAAAATTAACTTAATTATTCATTAGTAGGAACTTTTTAAGAATTTAATTTAGAGAAAAAGGTAACACATTCGTTATGTCTTTTTCTATATTTTTGTTTTTAACTTCATGAATTTTTTATTGTGAACTGATTGGTTGTCAAAGTTCTATCATGCTTTCATATAAAGACATTCTACTCTTGCACCTGTCATACAAATAATCATCAAATTCCTGCCTAAATCATTTATATTCTTGCTTTCATTTCAACAGTTCCACCTTTGGACGTGAATATTTATAGTAGTTAAGAATCTATTTCAGAATCAATTAATTTTGTAGTTAAATTAACCCTTGTGTATAGAAACATATCTAAAATAAAAAATCAACCAAACCATCATGATACAAATTGTAGTGCAGTCACAGTTAGGGAGAGATATATTTATTAATCACTGGCCATAAAATTTTTATGCATTTCCAAAGAAAATTTTCCGAGGGGTTGAAGGTCCCCAGGCATAGTTATATTTTTCATTCAAAATGTTTTTTTTTTTTTTTCCCCCTTGAGCTTTTTAAAAGAGCTCATTGTTTTTTGTAGCTTTGGGATATAACAATGTGCTTTGAAGCATAAGGTTTTGGGTTTGATTCCATTCACTGTTGAATAAAGGGAGATGGACTTCTGCCTTTGTATGCACATCTGCCAGATAGGAGCTTTCTGGGTTTCCTATCTCGCTATATGGGAATATGACCCGCTATCCATGAAAATTCTCCTCAAAGGAAACTTATGCGATAAATATATATGCTATAACAATCTTTGCCCATTAGACTGTCTATTGCAATGTCAAAGCTTTTTAACATTTGTCCTGATTACTGTTTCTAATGAATAGCCCTACTTTCACTGTTCAGCAGGTTTTCTGTATTCTTTAACTTCCACACTTTAACAACGTTAAAAAAGTTTGGATTGTGTTTTCTGTAGGTACTAAAATTTCAACATCTTAATTTTGTGTGATTTAGATTTTATAAATTACATTAAAAAAATTTTATTTTTCCATTTTGACTAAAAAATGAGTTTTTTTAAAAAAAAATAATTAATAGTTTTACGAAGAAGAAGTTACATTTATTTTAATTATTTTTGTAGGGGAATGTAAAAAGCATATGTTAAAGTATCTACTATGCTTAAATCGACAAGATAACTCAAATGCAGAGTGCAGACTACTTGCAAAAGATTATTTACAGTGTCGAATGGACAAGTAAGCCTAAATCTCCTTCAAAATAATTTTTTTTAAAATGATTTATAATATGATTGTGTTCTTTTATTTCATGTGATTTTTATCTTTATTTCTATATATTCTTTTATTTTTCCATAACATGCTTTTGTTGGGACTCTGCTGTTGTGGATCATGAATTTATTAATATTCATTGTAATTCTAAATGCAAAAATCCCTTCATAATTTTAAATTAAAACATGTAAGGAAAAGTATATGTTTTGAAGCTTGTATTATAATATGTATGTATGTATGTGTGTGTGACCTCCAATTTTTAAAAAATGTCTAAAGTAATCCCCCCCCCCTCTTTGCCAAAGATAAATGTGAGTTTTTTAGCATATCTTCCATGAACTTTCAAAAATTCACTTTAGATCTTTGAAATTTCTCATTTAATATTCACTCTAAATCGTTCAAAACATAGTAATTGGTTTGTATGATCTTTCCTTCTGGTAGACCCAAAGAAAATAATCTGGAGCAGTGAAATCAGAAGATTTTGGAGAAATCTAAGAAATGTTACAAAAAGATGTGGAAGATATGATAAAAAAACTTTGTTGATTTACATAAGTTTGGAATTGCTAAAACGGATATCATTTTCTTAATAGCTGTTATAATACTTCAAGAATCACGCTTTTTATTATGAATTTTGAAGTATAAATTTACTTGACTTTTGATTTCCTTTTTTGAATTTAAAATTGTTAAGATCCTTTGGTGGGACAATGTATAAATTATTTTCTGATGACTGCAAGCTATTGTTTTTAAGTAAAAATTTAACTCTTATAGATCTTTAATAACAAATAAGTATATTAATAAATTTTTCCAATGAAAATGGAGGTTGATAATAAAAAAAATTTTTTACTTACGCTTATTAAGATAAGAAGTTTTAAAGGCAGTATGCCTTTGAAATTTCTTTGTTAAAATTTGATTTTAATAAAATTAAATTTTTGTGTCAAGTATTTTTTCCTTGGTTATTACAGAATGAAACTGTCCTTGTAAAATATTTATCAAATGTTATTTAGTACATTTTTAGCAGAAATATATCGTTAATCTTTCATAATTTACAAAACAACTTAAATATTAATATGAAAATATTTAACATATTTTACGAAACAACAAGATAAATTACAAACAAAGCCAGATATTTTTGACTACAATATAGGTAATCATTTTTAAGGTAAATAATAAATGTATTTCATTTTGCAAGTTAATGATTAATTCAAAATTAACTAGAAATTCTTATATTTTTTTAGGCTCTTTTATTACTTCATTTTTAATTTATTAAGAAGTAAATTTATTAATACTGCTAAAGTATGCTTTTTAGTTATTTCAAAGAACTAGTTTGGTCTCTAAATTATTTTTATTCATGAAATGCCAATTAAATTGATACTTAGACTATCAAACATTTATTTTGCCAATGTACCTGAATTCTATCAGCATTTAGATAGTGCTTGACATGGGATACTGTGATTGATAGACTAAAACCACATGAGAACACAATGAAGTGTCTACAACACCAGCATGGTATAAATGAGTATGTAAGCAATCTTGTCTTCTCAAAAGTATTAAAGAAGTAACTGCAATAACATTTTATATAACAGGAAATACTGGGGGTTACTAGGACTTGTACAAGAAGTAAAATCTTTAAAGGACTTTTTTATCTAAAAGAAAAATAAGTTTTTTTGAAGGATACCTCTTGTTCATTGTAAGTTTTTAAAGGACAGTAGCCACTTTTCTCAGTCAATCAGACCTGTTATTTTTAGTCCATCAATTCGATTGTAAAAAAGAACTTACTATTAAGAAATTCTATGTAAAAACTCTTTTAATATCTCTTGATTCCTGAATATTTAAGCAATTGCTCTTTTGATTATGTAATTTGTCTGATAGTGCAGAAAGCAAATCAGAAATGATAACTAGCTTCTTCAATGGATTGGAATGTGATAGTGGCTGAAGTGCCGAAATTGCGGCTTTTAGTTCACCACCAATGATATCTTTATGGGTTCTTTGCTTGATCCTTGCTTCTAAATTATTATGACCTACCCTCTTTTGATGTCTATGATGACATACCCACTGAATGCTCTTCACTGGACAAAGTGCCATCACTTCTGCTCTTTGTGGTGCTGAAAAAATGGAAAAAGGATCCTAGCAAAAAGACATAATAATAGTTACCATCAAAATGAGTAAAATGGTTCTTAATAAAGATAGTAAAGGAATTACTGGTGAATACCACTCCTTAGCTCTTGTTGGTCAGAGAACCATTTGGGCAGAAAGTGAGTCATCTTCAGCACGGCAATATTAATCAATAATTACCATAGTGTTATACATTCTGGATTTAGTTCATTTGTAGATTCAACTTCATATCTAATCAAATGACTCTCAAAATAAATCATATTAATTAAATTCTATTTTAGATTATTAAGCTTGATTGTAAAGATTTTTATCTAACAGGTTTTAAATCCACCATAGAGTTGAATTGTCAGTGAATATCATAGGAAGCAGTGTCTTTGAAACGTTGGATATTTAACAACTAAAATCAAAACGTATTATTTAATGATATAAATACAAATTCTAATGTAACAAGATTAATATAAAAAAATTAAAAGCTATAAAATGTAAATAATAATTTTGATTATTTATTTTTTTTATTTTATTCATAAATTAATTTATTCTTATTGATTTTATGGGAATTAACATTCTATAAAAATATTTATTAATTGCATTCAATGAGTATCTTGCAGTAAATTTTAATATTTATATGTGTCTTCTATAATATATATATATATATATATATATATATTTATTTATGTGTTTGTGTATTATGTATGTATACAAATATATAATGAATTATAAATACAAAAAATTTTATATATTCATCATGTTTCTTTCTCAAAACTCCTTTTATGTTGCTCGTATGCAAAAAATGACAATTGAATAATTAATAGACTAAATAAACAAAAACTTTTATGTTGTTTCTTTGATTTTAATCTATTTAATTAAAAGATTGTTTTTGTAGATTGAGTACTTTTTTTTTTATCTGAGATTAAATTATTCCATTTAAATGAAACATAATTTGATATTAATATTTTTTTCACAAATTGAAAGTTCATTTCTATCAGCTTTGTATTTAATATAAATTGAGAGTGAACAGGAGTTGAAAGAACTCAGCATATGCTTAGTAAACAAATAATAAAACATGAACTGAATAAATTTATAAGTTAAATTAAGTTCATTATATTTGCTTAAATATGAGTTAGCCTCAAAAAGAAATCTCCAATTTTCTTAGAGGGCACTGTCCTTAGTTACTGTAATAATTTTTATTCTGATTTTTGTAAAACTAAGTTGAGGGTTAAAGAATTATCACTTTAGCTTACATATTATAAGTTCAATTTCTGTTTTGAGTCTGAATAAGCATCCATCATTTGTAGTGATTAAATGCCTAATTTATCCCTGTTTAAATAAAAATGTAGTCATAGGACATCAAACCTGAATTAAGTGTGTGGCACATGTTACAAAGCATGTAAAATTATTGATTTGATTTAATTTAATTCATTTGAAATGGAGCTCATGCATGTCCTGTTTCCATGATGTTTCACTTGTTCCAT
This sequence comes from Latrodectus geometricus, assembly GCA_026290005.1. NCBI lineage: Eukaryota > Metazoa > Arthropoda > Arachnida > Araneae > Theridiidae > Latrodectus > Latrodectus geometricus. Next base: position 8,287 of record JAPDSC010138465.1, read on the forward strand.
CACCATGCTTTGAGTTCGATCCCATGCATTGTTGACAAGAGGAGATGGCTGCACTTCTGCCTGTCTGCATGTACATCTGTCTGGGTGAATGTTTGAGAGTTTTTCTAGTTTTCTTGCTTGCAACTCATTAATATGGCCTATTATGTATTGAAGGAAATCTATGCAGAGAGTGGATGTTAAAATCCTTACAACAACCCTTGACTGTTAGGCTGTACATTATATAGTGTCGAAAGTTAACTCAAATTATGAAAGTGATTATTGCTTAAATATTATTGTCTAACTTACAAATAACTGTTTAGCTGTTACTTTTAACTGATTATTACCCAAATATATATATATTATTTTTCTAAGGTGTTAAAAATTGAAGTTTTAAAAGTCCTATGGAATCAAAGTTTCTGTACCAAAAATTATCAAATGTCAGACTTATGAAAAAAAATTATGGATTTTTATACTTTTTTTATTATACTATCTATTTTTTAATTATCTTAACAAGCTAGGACATAGCAGTTCAATGAAAATACTGCTGGCTTTTATTATATATATATGCATGCCATACTCTTGTTTCTTAGTATAATCAAAGGCTTTATTATATGTATATATGGGTAATTATCAAAAAATATAACACCTTAGATTTGGAAGAATCCTTTATTAATAATGTGTAGGATATCGATTCTCTGTACTGAACATTCTAAGATAGACCACAACAAATAAATTATATTGATGTCAGATGACTGGGCCAAAATAGATGTATGATTTTGATCTTCGTATTCCTCAAATCGTGATTGAATCAATCCTGCAGCACGGATAGCTGCATTATCATCAAGGAAAATTCCATATCTTGCAGGAAATAAAAATTTGCATCATAGGATGATCCTGGCCAACTAAAATTATTTGTTACTTCTCTCCAATGATCTTTTCTCTCATTGGTCCAATATGTCATCTCTGCCCTTATCATGGCAGATCCACCTCCATCTTTGGCAGATGGAAGGAATTAATCTCTATCATGTGATTGTGCAGGTGTCCTCCAAATTCACAGCAGTCCTGATGTAGGTGAATGTGTGAAAAATTTCTTCTACTTTTTTCAATCAACCAGATTTAGTGAATGTGATACCACTGTAGATGGCATTTGCTGCTCTGCCATAAATGTTCCATTTATGAATATGTTTTCTAATCTCAACTTTTGATCCTGAAGAATCCAGGTGCTGATTAAGCTTTGCCGACACTTTTACTGCAGTTGTGCACTTTTTAAACATCCCAGTTCACTTCAATACCCATCTCTTTTAATGAACTTTTCTTTCCACCCACAATTTTATTTTGCTGAGCTAGTATTGCTTCATTGTGTGTATGATTGTGACATGACTTTAGATGCCATACCTCTAAAAATCCATAAAAATTAAAATGTTTGGGTCTCACTTGCTCCTACAACTTAGCCACTGAAAATCTGAGGCTGACATTTGATACTTTTGGAAAAAGTATCTAAATCTAACAGAACCTCAGTAAAGCTGTCACATGCTACCAAAATATGTACATTTCTATTTATTAAAAAATGGTGGCTATTATTTTATAATACTTACAAAGTACATTTAAAAATGTCATTTTTTTTCAGTTGTTTCCATTATTTACATAATTACCTGTATATATTTCCTTGTTGTTGTTGTTGTCGTGTGCCAGCCAGGCCAGCAATATGGGGTGCGCTGCTCTACTTTTCCAACTGAACCATATTTGGTGTGGAGTCCGACTTCCTCAGTACACACATGCCATAGGTACCAGTTTATAGGGTAGGCAACCATTCACACACAAAGAAAGGACAAAGAAAGAGAGAGAGAGAAAGTAAATCCATGCTTGAGCCAGGATTCGAACCCAGGTCCCACCCATCTGTAGTATCTGTATATATTTCCTTGATTTTATATATGTATGTATGTATATTGAATCTTAGAATAATGAATCTTTTTGTCTTAAAATATTGATTCAAATAACTTTCTGAATAATTCAATTACTCTGAAAGTTTTTGGTCTAATGTATATTTATTTATTTTGTTATTTCAATATGACTTGTGTATTTTTACAGTTATTTAATTAAATTTTTCATTGTTAGGAATTTAATGGCTCAGGAAGAATGGGAAAAATTAGGCTTTTCTGAAAAAGAAGAAAAATAGATTATGTAAACTTATTTGTAAATAAATATGCAACAGTATTTATGTTGTTTTATTCAAAATATTTTAACCATACAAATATATGCTATAATTTTATAATTGTATAGTATTGTTTATGAGAAATTCAGAAACACATGCCAATTTCAGATGGAAACTACCAACTGCTTTTATTCATTGTTTAATAATTTTCATTATGGATCTAATACTTTTTGTAATATATGCTGTGAAAAATATTAAATTTATTGTGAAAGTTATTTGAGTATAATGAAATAAGTTTTCTCAATGCACATTTTTTTAAAAGATTTGTTTCTCATTCCTCTAAAATATTTGCTTAATTTACTTTTTTGTTGATGTTATTATTCGTTTAGAATGTCTGTTAAAGCTTCAATAGCAATTTTTGTATGTGGTACCTTAAAAGAAAAGAAAACATGGTATTGCTTATTTATAGCATTTTAAGAACTCATAAAAACCTGAAAAACCACTCTTCTTAATGTTCTTAAAATTCAAAATTAAGTAAAAGTAAATGTTAAACGTCAAAACAAGCTTTTTGTACAAAACTGCTCTCCCTTTATAAAGTAGTTCTAGAAAAAAATTATTTAGTTTGCATTGTATAAGAAACACATGCATATTTAGAAGTAATTCTTACCAATGATCCAAATTACATTTATTTTGTTATAAACAAATTGCGGTTTCTAAAAAGCACATTTTTTATTTATTACATTTTTAATTATTTAATCATCTGGCACTTCTTATGCACACCAGAATTCTGAAATGAAATTTTGGTCATCCCTAGGTTACTTTGTAATCATCTTATCTATGTGTTTTTCACCATCTTAACTTAAGTCGTTAATTAAAAGCTGTCTGGCCTAGTAGTTTTTGCAATAAAATTTGCATGTTAAAATAATGATTGACTAGTGAGTTATGCCTAGAATGTATTTCATAAGATGATTCCAAGTTATGATCGATTCTTGCAGAAGTATCTTACAGTATTTGCATTTGAAGCCATGATAAATACTCTGATACATGGGCACCTGTACTGGCAGCAGAATGGTTAGCACTCTGGCCTTTGGTTCAACAGTTCATTGGTTCGAATCACACCTTGAGTATGGATGTTTATAGTTGTTCGGGATCCATTTTAAATTGTAGGTCCTTGTCTAATTAGTCGTCATGTTTATAAAATGACTATTGAGCGAGAAAACAAAACCAAACATGTGTGAACTGTAAGATGGGAGTCAGGACACATAAGAAACTTTACACAAAATGCTTAAAAATAAATCCAGGATTTCAATATCAGCAATGCAGTTAGCTTTTTAAATTTTAAAGTTTTATTAATAAGAGTGTCGATCCAAATTTTTCAAATGTAAAATGAAAAAGGAATCTATAAAAATGAACTCAAACAAAAAATTAGTTTGCAAAATAGACCTTTTGACATTTTAGGTCGTTAATGGGAACTAAAATTATTGAGTCTATGAGATCCTGTTAATGATCAGCCACTAGTTCATAATTTTTTTTTTATTTACTGGTTTTCGTAAAGGAGAGGTTCACAGAAAGTGTCTACATTTTGTGAGTTTCTCTTATTCTGAATTTCAACAGATAATTATTTTACTTTTTTCTGACATTGCATGTGTAATACCTCTTATTTACCTTGGAAAACTTACATATTTTACACTATTAAAATTCTGTTGATCACATTTTACTATAACTGTGAATAGAAAGAGGAAAAATTCTGTAATTTTCTTGAATTAGATGAATTATAAAGATTTACATCAAAACATTACAATATTTCATCTGTTTAAAATTGTAAATAAAAAAAATTGTTCAATATTTAGGTAATGAAGAATTTATTTAGACTACGTTTAAGCACATATTTTTAGGTCCTCAGTAAAAAAAAAAATTTGAATTATATGCACTTTGGAAATTTCCCCCTTAACACAAATGGTACTTTGGAAAAAAAATCCTGTTGTTGTCACCAGTTTAATATTTCGAGGAAAATGCAAATGTCTCTCTCACGCTTTTTGAGTCGATTCATAAATTAATTAATTGTCTCATATTCCTTCAAGGAAGAGAGGAATTTTCTGGAGTGTCATTGGTGCAGGGCAGAACAGGTTTCCTTTGATCATATTCTCTGATGCTTTGAATTTATGGAGATGGTATTGTAACATTATGCCATCTGGGGTTAGAAACAATAACAGATTTTCATCAAGTTTATTATGTTGCCATATTTACACTATTTATCAATACTTAATCTCTTAAGGTACAGCTGTTATTTAAATTATTATGATAATTAAATTTCGTAGCGAAAATTGTCACATATTTCGATCTAAATGTGATAACAATTGCACATAATATAACAAAAAATTTCTAGTAGTAATCTTTATTTACTATAAAATGCATTTTTTAGTGTATTCTATGGCATCATTTTACTATAAAATTAAACATTTGAGGAAAAAACTTAAATTTTCATGACTCTTTACTTGACGAAGGAGTTGGAGGTTTGCATGAGATTAGATGCATTTTATTAAATTTTCAGCCATAGGAAATGGCCATTTTTGCAATGCCTGGAGTTTATTGTATCTTTAAGGACTGGAAAAATAATTGATAGCGTGTAATTCAATAAGATTTTCCATGGGAGAGGGTTTAATCTGACTCACACGTATCACTACGAATACATTCTGCTCGTCTATTCTATATTCGTTAGGTGTTATTATATAAATTGCACGCATAATTAAGTTTTTTTTTTACATTTGCGTGTTGAATACAATTAATGTAAACTGACCCCCTAAAGGTACTGCTGTTTATTATATTATTATGAAAATTAAATTTTAGTGAAAATTTGCATATATTTAGTTCTAAATGTGATTATGTGTGCAAACGTTTGAAAATATTATAAAAATTTACTAAAACAAAAAATCTGCAAAAATTATTGAGGTTCATCTTATAGAAAATGCATTTTAATATGATTCTATGGGTTCATTTTACTATAAAAAAGTAAAAATTTGGAGAAAAACGTATTTTTTAGGAAGCCTTTCTTGACAAACGACTTGGAGATTTGTATGAGATTTCCTGTAAGACGGACATAAATCTCACCCACACATACGACTTGATATGCATTCTCCACATATGTCGTATAACATTCGTTAGGTGTTTTTTTTTATATAAAATGTGCATATTATGTGCACATTGAGTGCAAA
>JAPDSC010138478.1:0-25845 GCA_026290005.1 Latrodectus geometricus
TAATAAAGTTTAAATCCTTAAATAAACGTTATTGTACAATGATAACTACATATATACACATAAAACGAGCACTCAATTTTTTTGTAAATATATGTAATTATAATTCAATAATTAAATAAACGCTTAGCTCCTTTTTTTATTTTCTTTCAGATTTTCAAATATAACAGATAATAATTATTATCAGTTAATACGAAAAGCAAATTTTATCTGTGTGTCGGTCTTCATAAGATTTATTTCAATTGTATGACATAAATTTGCAAAATAATTATGAGTTTCTTATCTTCCTAATCATATACCTTCTCACAATTTATTTCAGATAAACATTCAATGAAAAGGTCACGATTTTCATGTTTCTATATGATATTTTATGGTGATTATTTTGCTAAAAAAAGTATTGTTAAACAAATTATGTTACTACAGTACATCACTGTAGTTTAATTAGTATCGTGAAAATCAAAATAAATAATAATAATTACTAAAAATTGAATGAAATTAAATTGGCATTTTACCACAAAATGACGAATCAAAATACATTAGCTATCATTGACATGACCAAAAATATTTCAATAATATTTAAGTAAATTTATTTTACTAACTTAATTTCATTTATTACTCAGCCTTAATATCAATATAAAGATTTATATCAAATGTTGATAAACTGTTTAAACAATATGTTACGAGAAGACATTTTACACCGATGTTGATTTTTTTTTCTAAGCAAAAGTATTTTTAATCTTGAAATGCAACCCATTGTTCTAATTTTTGCATTTAAAATTTATTCTTTATGTATTTTAAAATTATTCTTTATGTATTCTTAATGAGTTTAGTACCATTACAATGTATTCTACTAAATTAAAAATGAACAAAAATGTATTAGGAACTTTCTTAAAATATAGCGATTTAAATATATCAGTATTTTGTATGCGCCTCGTATTCTCTTGATGAGAAACACATATGTACATAAGATTATTATGTGCAATACTAACATTTGTATATCAATAAATTTTTGTAAAAGTTCGGTCTATTTATTTTAATTTAAAAAACAAGGCACATCCATTTTAAAAATTAGATTTTCTTAGTGTATTTCCAAACACTCTTGGTTTATCAATTTCGCATCCTTTTATATGGAAGTCTTTGAACAAATGTCTTAAAAACAATGACTTGTTCTTAATCGCAAAAGGTGCCAAATAATTGATTGGGTCTCACATCCTATCTACTTTTTCTTAGTCTATAAAAACAGCCATTTGGGGTATCATATAACCTAAAATATTATTTTCTTATTAATATGCATAAGTTTTTTTCAAATATTACTCTAATTTAATTAATATGCATAGGTTTTTTTAAAATTAACTAACTTTATTTCTATTAAGTTAAAACTATAAACTGAAAGAATAAATGTCTTTAATATTGTCATTAATTGTTCCTTACATATCAAAAGTCATGTTTTCAAACTCAACAACCTTTGAATAATCTTATCCTAATTTCTTGAGCTATTTTCCTCGTAATCGCAATTCTAAAAGGGTTTTCATCAACGAATTCAGAGAAATATTTTATACTAAGTGATATGAAATTCACGAGAGCTTTCCGAATGATGGTTTCTTTTTTACTCCCTTTAGGAACTATAACAACATTTAATATGTTTTATATTAATAAAGCATAAGTTTCAAATTTATTAATAGAATAATGTTTACATAATCATATTTTTATTTCTCTTTCTAAACATAAAAGAGCTTGAAATTTTATTTTCAGGAAAATTAATGGTTGAATTTATGGTGTTTTGAAGATGAAAAGCTTAAATAGTCTTACCAATAAATAAGAATAAAAATATTTTAAATTTAATATCAACAATCAAAGCTAAACTGTTTCCTGATAACTCTAGTAATTTCATTTTACACTTTCTCTCACAACCTTATGGTGAGAATACAGTTTTCCAAATTTTCTTCCATTGTTCTTTGTTTTAAGGTATTTATATTTGAAATTTTAATTTTCTAAAGTACAAAAATGTGTGCAGGGGAGCATTAAATTCAAAGTAGCACTTCTTTCTCACTTTGAACCTAAATATTAAAATAAAAAATAAATAAAGCGTTTAACAATGAATTTAAATGAAGATAGTTCTAAAAGAATTATCTTTATTTTACTCTTATAACTAACTAATCAAGAGGATATGAAATTTTAATGTTCTAAGAAAGTCATTGTAACTGTAAAATAAATGTAACAAAGTTTCGAAAAGACAAGTGAATTGTAATTCTTATTTTTGAAATTCATTTCACTCTCCTTATATGGTTTAAAATATTTTAATAAAGTAATCAGTCTTTCAGGATGATGCATACAAAAACCCCAAATGTTGTTCGAGTCAACATTTTGATTGGCTCGAACGACATTTGGTGTGTTGCCTAGAGACAACAACTCCAAATGTCTTTCGAGTCAACATTTTGATTGGTTCGAACGACATTTGGTGTTATCATTTGCTAAATTTGACCCATTATAGATACAATAACTCCAAATGTCGTTCGAGTCAACATTTTGATTAGCTCGAAAGACATTTGGAGTTGTCGTATAGATATATAAGTTGATTTTTATAGAAATTAACAAAATGATTGACATTAAAACTGCTTGTATTTTACATGCATTTAAAGTCTTTATCATACAAATCACACTAGTCAATACAAGGCTATTGATTGCATTAAAGGATAGAAAGTAGTAATTCTACAACTATATATTTTGATGCATTTTTTTTAACCCTATGAACACATTGATATTGTAATGTCGACTCTCATATTAGGGTGTTTCTTAGAAAGGGAAATATTTTTTTGGTTTCCAAAATAGTCAAAATTTCCAATATAAAAGAAACTGTTGTAGAGTGTAAAGAAGAGAGGACTTTTGAATTTGTTATGATTGGTGCCGTTTAGGTAATTTTTTTTGTGATCTTATGTTTGTGAAGTTAAAGTAAATATAAAGATGAGGTTATGCCATCATTTCTCGTGGCTCTTACGCCATATATCATAAATTATTAAAACTGCAATAAACACAATAGTTTTATTTTTTCCTCAAAACTGGTCGAAGTACACAATTTTATAATTGCTGTATTTACACATTCAATTTATTTACTATTATAAACACACTGATTATCTCCGTACTATTAATTCTAATTATCTTTGTACTATAGGTAATAATTTTATTTTTAATGACTTCAATTTTTTATAAGTCCAATAAAAACTCACCTTAATTATAAAATAATTAAAAAGAGTCTAAAAGTCTTTAAAATGTTTCTCACTTATTATTTGGCACAAAAAAATGTATTTTAAAAAAGAGACAAAAATAATAATCTTTGGTTATAATTTCTTTCATTGTCTCTTATAAGTTAAATTTCACCGAGAAATAAATCATTTTTATGATTGTCCTTGGGTTTTTTTTAAAAAAAACTTATTTTTCCCCCTTTTGTTTTATTATCTTTGAAATTGATGGAGCAATTTAAAAAATTTACATATTTTATCTCTTTTCTTATAACAAATAAGGTAAGAGTAAAACAATTGTGAAATGGATAAAATTTTGTGAGGCGTTCAATGATAATTCTTCTTCATAAACGTATAATTTCTCGATAAATTAAGAGAAGCGATTGTTAATCATTCTTTCTTTTAGATAAATATTTTGACAAGAAAAATTGTAAATCAAATAAAACTATTTTCTTTTTTGTTCAATTTATGAAGAAAAGTAAATTTAAAAGTATGTTTTTAGATAAGAAAATTGTGCTGCCATATTAATTAAATATTTACAGTTTATTTACATACAAACAATTGATTTTTTCCCTAAGCAAAATCAACACAATCGAAAACTATTTAAACAAACAAATCTCATTTCATAATTCTGATTCTACATTCCTAGTTTCGTTAAAAATGTATTGCCTGAGATAAGTTAATAAGTTTAATATTTAAATGCTATTATAGCCTTGAATATTGTTGTGAATTGATAACATTAACTTAATTCATATTAATATTCAAGGTCGATATCGCTAATAACTGAGAATTCGTTCTAGGTATATAGCTATGTAAGCAGTTTTTAGATTTTTGACATAGTTTACATAAAATTTTTGTCTTAAAGTAAAAAAGACTGAGCTTTCATTTGTATCACAAAATGAAATTCTCTCAGTTGCTTAGAATGAAATATTTAATCTTATATATGGATATAAAGAATGTTAGAAAAATTAATACTTTCCAATTCCTAAAATGGGTGAGAGAATGACGTATGAAAAGAAAAATATTAAAAAAATAAGGTTGTTTTAAATAATTACTGAATGCAATTTTAGGTCTTTGTTTTAGAATTTCACGTCCTCTCAGAAGTAGCAGTGTTTTGATGGATTGTGAGAATTGTATTGCTAAAAGTCTAAAAACAAAAAAATCTAACTCAATACACATTTGAAGAAATTAGACAAATTAAAATGGTGATATTTACACTGTAAGATTAGTGCAATGTTCTTGTGATTATTTATAAATTTCAGATTTTATTCATAAGATTTTAAACGTTGACATACGGAATCATTTAGCTTTTTTTTTTTCTTTTTTTTTTTTTCTTTTTTTTTTTTTTTTTTTTTTTTTGGACCTTGCACCATAGAACCCAACCAACCGGAATCATTTATGCTTTTATAATCATTTTACTACAAAAATGCGACACTTTTCCTCAATACTGATATTTAAGCTCATACAAAATTAAAAATTAGTAAACTTAATTTATTCCCAAAAAAAAGTATGCATTATCAAAATATTTGTCTTTTGTAAATATTAATATTTTTGAATAATCAAAAAAAAAAAAATACTAAATATTTGAATCAGGTAAAATATTCCTTCTTCTGGTAGGCAGGATTACTTTCATTTATTTAACGGTTTGAATTTATAGTAGAATAGTGACCATTCAGATCTCTGTTATCCGTTTATCAATGCAAAGAGATATAAAAATGTATGGTACGAGCTAATAACTATCTGAAGATTTGTTTTGATGGAAAGTTGGTGATCAACGTTGCAACTTTTTTTTTTTTTATATTCTAGGAAAAAAAATCAAAACAGATCTAGTCAAAATAAATGGTTGCTTTGGAATATAAAGAAAGCTGAAAATAGAACACATTGTCAAGATATAACAAATTCATTATCGAAGCATTATTTTAAAAAAGATTAGTTCTCCTCAATCAAAATTAATACATAAAACTTAGAAAATAATTCTAATTGCAAAATGAATCATAACATCAAAAATCGTCTTTGACACTTAAAGTTTTCTGTAAAGTGTAAACAAACAGTATAATATGAAATATTTGTTTTTGTCTTAACTTCGTATGAAAGATTTTACTATATTTATCACTCATTTTTTTATCATCATTATATTCCTAAATTTCAAAATTTTGGTTCCCAGAAAATTAATATTTTGAAAAATTCAAACTTAAAAAGGAAAATTTTATTATTGAAGGTTTTCCAATTAATAAATTGATTTCCTTTCACGTTTGTTTTGATTGAGTAATAAAATATAAAAATGTGTTCATTTAATTATTTTTATCTCAAAATTATAATGATTTATTTGACAAGAAAAGCCTATTTTAATAATTAAAATATACCCTAATAAATTACGAAATCTTACATTTTATTTGCAATAAATGAAAAATTATATTCAGTATCTATTTTTTATTTGACTGATAAGCATCCAAAAGTGGCAAAAACGCTTAAAATAGCGCCAAACTGGAACAAATAATTCGACACATATCAACTAAGTTAAACATGTAATTGAAGAAGACACCCATTTAGTGAAGCTTATTAAACACCGCAAAACATAGATTTAATAACCGGAAAGAAACAATCTCATTACGTAGAAAATAATAAAGCTGCAAAAACACAATCGTACTCTGATGTGATGAAAGATGACAATGCAGATTTTGGAAGCTTTGTTTTTCCGCCTTTGAAGACCAATGTACACAATTTTTCATTGCACTGTTGGTCAGCCAAGCAAGACACAATTCAAATGATACTTATTCTGAAAAAAAGAATAGCGGGTTTATTATTTAGTCTCAAATTGTATGTCATATGCTTACGTTCTTCTTCAGACATAACCTAGTCTTGCTGTTTCTTCACTCTTGAAAACTTACTGGAGACGAACTTGGCGACATTGGCCTCAAACTGAATTAGAACTTGAAGCCAAGAAAATGAAAAATTGGGAAACAAAGTAGATTTTAGAAATTCTTTTTTTATTCTTTGTTTCCCTCTAAGGTTGGATTTTATTACTTTATACTACTACACAATAAAAAAAAAAAGCCCGAATGAAATTGGGGAATCATTACGCGATATTTATTCAAAATCAAAGAGAGAATGTTGATTGAGTAAACAGCATATTATGTTGATTTCTGAAATGTAATATTGTGCTTCAGTGATTCTTCTATTGTTGTTCTGTCATATGATGAAGTAATTAAGAGTTTTCGAAGTATTGTAAGTAACATTGTAAGTCTTAAGAAGCTTTTAGACTAAAATTTTAAAACCTAGAATAAAAGGTTGTGAGATTATTAAGATGAAATAAATATATATGTATGAGACTGATTAAATTAAATTCGTAATCAAGAAGCAGCAATATTTCAGGCAATTCATCCAGTTCTTTAAACCGTTTCAATATTTCAAACAATTCAACATATTTCCTTTTGGTGAATATTTATATGAAAATGATTTATTTTTATCTGAATGAATTATATTTTTAAAAAAATGACGATAAAGGCACAAATATTTATCTAAAACAACAGTATTTCTTCAATTTTTACAATACTAAATTTGAAACAAATTATTAGTTTGGGGAAAAAGTAATCCATTATTTTTTCGGTAGACGTCTGTAGTGATTGATATCTCGTGAGGTATCTATCAAACAATTTCAGATTTATGCTCGTTGGAAAGGTGACATTTGACACTAAAATATCTTCTTGCAGTTTTTTGTTTGATTAATTCAGTTACGAGTACAAGGTTTTAAAAATGGAAGACAACAAACAGAAATTTCGATATATTTTCGTTTTTCTCTTGTAACGGCGAAAAAGATAGCAGGGTGGCTAAAATTGTGAAAGGTGTTTATCGTCCTATATAAGACTGTAACAACCAGTTACGTACAATTTTTGTTTCGTCGATTCCGTTCGGGTATTGTTGATGTTAGAGATGCACCTCGCATGTGGATACAGCATCATCGAAAATGTCTTTAAAATATCAAAAATGATCGAAGTTAACCGCATGTCAGCAGTCGTAATACGCAAGACCTAAAAATCTACATGAAAGCTGTTTTAAACCTTTTTACAAAGTGAATCCAAAAGAAGTTACATAAAGCTCACGTAAAAATAATGGATTTCTTTTTCCCCAAACTAATATATTGGTGCATCATGTAGGATATTAAATAGATCATTCATTTTTTATTAACTAAACACATAGTCCAACATTTATAATAAAGAAATATCATTTGCCGTAATATTGTAATACATCTATGTTGAACATTTAAATATCTCTCACTTCCGAATTCTTAAACTTCTTATCTTCATAAGTGGAAGCCTTAGAAACGAAAAAAAAAGGTATTCACATAAATTCAGTGAAAAGAAGCTTATGATTCTTAAGCTCTTTCCACTGAATTTATGAACTCTATAATGTTAATTATTCAGAATAAATAATATAATTCTAATATTGTTTGCTATTTGAAACCTGAAAAAATCTTAATAATTCTTCATGAAAAATAAAATAAATTCAATTCTTGTTAATATTATACTCACTTAATACCAATTTTTAGTTAATACATATATAGTCTCTTACCATCCATGAAATATGTAAAATGTTGGATTTTGTTAAACTTTAAAGCATATTATACATATGGAAAATTTTTGAAAATTTAGTTAAGTGCATTTATCTTTAGGAGAAGTAAATCAGAAGAAAATTATTTAAAACTAAACTTGTTTTCATGAATAAGTTTATCTGCATTATTTATAAAAAAAAACCCATATACACATTCTTATACCCTTTTTTATTTATTAAAAAAACTGCTTTTATCATCTCAAGTCCATAAATTTTTTTTGATGAAAACTTTTATTTAATTTTTCAGCATCGAATAATATACAACGAACTCAATTTTTCTGGGTATTTTTATATTCATCGTAAATGTAAAATAAATGTGAAAGTCAAATAAATTTTAGATGCCAAAATACACGAATCCAGTAACAACAATATAACAATTTACCAAACAAATATTACCATTTGAGAAAAATATTTTAGAAAAATTTTATAACGTTATTTTAAAAACAAGAATTTTACGAGAAAACTATTTTCTCGCATTTGTAGAATTGGAATCTATGAATTCTTTCTTGCTGTTCTGTTTTATTTAATTTGAATCTTTATGTAAAAAGCAATAATATATATGCTTGTATAAAAATTAAGCCTCAATAATTTTCATAAAAATATGATATTAAAATAATATTAATCTAAGACTAAAATATCTTTTTTTTTTTCTTACTTAGACTTCATAAAAGATCCATATAAACAGACTGAATATTTTAATTATGTTTTTAGAAAAAAATTCACTTTTTATTTAGCACAAACACACAAGTAGTAATCTCCTATTCCTTAAATTAAATTTAAGATATGATTGATATATAATGATTGATATATAAGATATGATTGGTTTATAAGATATGATTGTATATAACTATCCTATATATTATTTCTTTAATACTTTTCTCAATTACCAAAAAACTATGAGGGATGAATGAACTATATACAAATTATGCTATATCAATAATTAGTATAGAATGCAGAACTTTATACAAATTATTAACATAGCATATTCAGTTCATGTCTGAACATATTGCTGATTTCAATTTATATTTAGAAGAAAAGTTTTCCCAATTTTTTTCAAACTAAAAACAATTCTATTAAAATAGATAGATCACGTTAAAATGTAAAGAAATTTTAGGAAACAAGAAAGCTTAAAATAGTAAACTAAATAAATTGTATGTCCATATTTACCTTAATAAAGAGTAATATTGAATTATTTTGATTTTTTCTCACTATCATAATTTGCATAAGCATATTAAATATATATATATATACCCCAGAACCTTGGGTCAAGTAAATAGATGTGGATACTGTAGGCCTTGGCCCCACGGAAGCTATTGTGCAACTGAGTTTAGTTTATGTATACATACATTGACATACAATGATTCTAAATAATTTTTACTAATTAAAAGTAGTTGAGATGGTATTCATCTAGGCTAGTAATAATTATATTGAAAAATACGATCGTTTTTTCCTCTAAAAGGCAGAAAAGAAAAAGTGACATTTCCAACCTGAACTTATGACAGAGTTAGGGAAGCGCATGAACGATACCGAAAAGTTGCGCACTCAAATTATTTAGTGGAAAACTCACAGCAAGTGCTCAAAATGCTGACCATGTGTATCGTTGCACAATTGACACCATTAAAGGATACACAGGCGATGAAAAAGTCCTTTGGTTAAGCAACTGCGAGGAGCCCAAATCGCAAATCCATTACTTTCAATCCACTGTGTGAGATATGTGGCATTCAAAAAGTTATTGACCATGATAGAAAAATGTGCTAGAGCTCCATCGTGCTTTAGACACGTGTCTCTCTGCATGGGGAGCAGAACAGCCCCGGCAATAAACTGGAAAGCACCTATTATAAGAAGATACGATTAAACGGTCTAGTATGATGTAAGGGATTCCCAGGTAATCACCAAGTTGTATCTGTCCAAGCGTTCACTGAAAATTTCCGTTGGTTCTTATAATGGGTAATGCAGTGGGAATTGTTGTCAGGACCAAATTTCTTAAGTGCGCATGTTGAAAATGCCTCATTGTTGAAGGTTACCTCATCGCTAAATGATGCTAAAGCGGGAAATCGTCAATCTTTATTCCCCACCCCCATCATCTTCTGCTCAAAGTCTGCCCATCAGAAATTAACACCTTGTATTCAAGGATTGCCCTTTTTACATGTGGTAGGAGTGCATGCGTTTCTTGTGTGATATACAACACATTACTGGTTGAGAAATACCAGTTTCATTTTTCAGTATATAGTAAATATGATTGTGCAACTTTGGTATCGTTCATTCGCTCTCTCATACAGTTGCGAATTCAGCTTAAAACTCAAATTCTTCTTCTCTGCCTCTCAAAGTGGAATGTGATGTTTACCTTATGTTCTATGGTAATTATTGTTTGTCTGTATGGGTACTTCCAACCCTCTTATGTTGTAAAAGCAATCTATAGAACCACCCTGCATATGTATATAAGGAAGTTTTGACATAAATTTTTAATAAAAATTCAAGAAGGTTCATTTGGAAACAATGCGAAACACAGGACCAGCAATTGGTTATGTTTCTATATTGGATTAGAAGTTTGCTTGAGCTAACTATTTAAAACTTAATTATAATTTGGTGCTTTAAATACCATTAATTTATTTACTATGCACTCTAAAGCAAAATTTTACGAATTTAGAGAAGTGTTGACTGATATTTTAAGTAAAATTTAAAACAATTAGAAATAATGTAACATTAGGCCTCTAATTAGTTATGCTTTTATATTGCATTAGAAATTTTGTTAACAATTTGAAATTTTATTATAATATTACACTTTAAAAACCATTAAATATTTTAATTAAAAACATGAATTTAAATTTTAAATAAATAATTGTAAATGAATAATCATAATGCTATTTAAATTTTAAGCTGCATTTAACATTTTATTGAAAATTCAAAAACTGCTAAATAAAGGAAAATCTAAAATTTAGGTATTAAAAGTCGTTTTTAATAACACTTCTGATACATTTGCTAATTCTTGTATCACTTAATGGTCTATTTTATGTATTCCAATAAATAGAAAAGCTTTTTTAGTCAGGATTTTATTCTATTTTAGGCCAGTTTCATGTTTAAACTTTTAAAAGACTTATTTAATTAAAAGATACGTAAACAGTTTACTAAAAAAATTAATCACTATTTTGTTTTACACAGTAGCGTTAAATACACGCACATAAACATTGCATAAATTTGTTTGTAAATAAGTAAATGAACGTAAATGAAAAAAACAACCAAACGTTTGATGATAGTAACTTAGTGGGGTTTCCAGTGTCCTGTAGTGTTACGGGTCATTGACTCTTCCACCAACTGATTTGTGGAATAATGCATTTAGTAGCAATTGGTTTGGGGAGTTGGCTTTATTTACATCAAGTTCAAATGAATGAAACAAATTGTAAAAAACTGACGAACCTTTTAAGAAATTGCAAAATCATACAATTCTTTGCAATTTCTTCTTGTTGGAAATGTTTCTGATGTCACAAACTTCTACAGAATTTTTATATTTGCAAACATCTTTTTTTAACATCTGCAAAGGCATAATCTATATTAACAATCAAAATATCCGTTATCATGTAAGCTATTAACTGGTTCAGTTTGCTTAGTTGAAAATATACTGATGCTAGTAACCCAAATTTTAAAAACCCATTGTAGCATTAAATTAGTAGGAAAAAAAAGGTAGGATTCCAGTGTTTTCTGTGGCGTTGCTAATTTTCCTTCCAACCAGTTATTTATCCGAACATAGAATTCAATAAACGTGATAGGCATTGTCAAATAGTAAACAAGCGTATCGAATATTCCTCTAATGTGTATTTTAAATTGCATGATCTTCCAAGGCAGTCTCATCCCTTTGTTTGTCGGCGGACAAAAGAATTACTAGAACTGGGGATTTCAGAAATAACAACTACTGTGTTTTTGAGGACATGATTCCTATTATTTCATTTAGACGTTCTTTTTACGTTTTTCTTCTTTAGTCAATGCTTAGTCAAAAACC
Organism: Latrodectus geometricus; assembly: GCA_026290005.1. Taxonomy (NCBI): domain Eukaryota; kingdom Metazoa; phylum Arthropoda; class Arachnida; order Araneae; family Theridiidae; genus Latrodectus; species Latrodectus geometricus. The sequence continues at coordinate 11,836 of JAPDSC010138478.1, forward strand.
ACTCTTCTCCATGTTGTATGTTAGGTTTTGCATGTAAGTGCTTAAATTGAAGACATGCATGCAATATGGTTATTATGTTTCACCTTAGTGGTCCCTGTTATTTTTTCTATTTCTAATTCTTTAAAGTAAACGCAACCTCAATTCTATGCTCATTTATTTAATGGTGTTTACTATTTAGTGTTAAAACAAAAATGGACAACAATTGTTTCGACAGTTTCAGATTCTTGACGTAATGAGGATGGTTCACTTTAATTATGAGACGAAACTTTAACCGCCGCCAATTGTAAATAAGCTTTTTGTTAATGTACTAAAACAAAATGCAATGTCCATGATGCAATTTTTTGTCTGAAAATCTTAACATTAAGCCGACATTTATTTCAAGATACAAAATATATTTATTACTTCTGACTTTATAAGAAAACATTCGCAAACAACTGTTCAAGGATAAACATGTGTTACAATAATATTTAAGGTCAGATATAAACATTTAGCAAAGAAAAATAAATGACTCCATTTAGTTAAGACAAGTTATTTGCTTAACTTGACACACTATAAATAAATTCTTTTACACGGCAAATTACCTTGATCTCATAACGAATGTAAATTTAACAATTCAAGAAGATTGAAAAATACAATTTATTCTCCGAGTGCTTATTTTTAAATAGAACACAATATACAAAATTAAATATAAAATGCAAAGCAACTTTTTGAATCGAATAAATTTTCTATTCAAATTTAGTTGAAGCTATTTTTAAATTATCTTCCTAATATATGATTAAATTTATGAAACAAAATCATTTAATAGTAATAAGTAAGATAAAATTCATAATTTCTAAAAAAAATTAATTAAATTTTAAGCTTTTGTGTAATTTAAGTAATTGACAATGTTACATAGCAATTTATTTTCATGACCCGCTAAAAAAACGTAAGTGTTTGCACAAAAACATAATTTGAATACAATTAATTATATGTAAATATAATGAATAACTAACAAAAGTAAAGTAACATAGAATTCAATTTAACGTAAAAAAAAAAAAAAAATTAGAGCTTTTTAATCTATTAAATATTTTAAACTACTAAAATGTGTATAATTTTTAATCAATATTATAATTAATTTTTTATCAAATTTGAAAGATTAATGATGAAAAGAAACAAAAAAAAAAATGTTTATATAGAGAAGGTTTACTATATTCATTCTTTTTTTCAATGAAAATTTTTTGGAAAAAAGTGTAGAAATGTAAAACATTTTTTAACAGAACTGTATGTTAAAATATGTTTTTTTTTATTTTACCATTCCTTAAAAACTGGATGCCTTATTAAAAATGATTCCGAAAGAAAAGTTTGAATAATAGTGGCGCCCTCTGTATAATATAAATAATACTAATACAAATTATTTTACATTTTGAATGTAATAGTGACATTTTATTTAAGCAAAGCGATGTTTATTTTACAAGAACTTATTTATTATCCTTTCATTTTCTTTATTGCTTAATGAACTCAGAATCTTTAACCATTTATATACGAGGGATAGTAAAAATAAGAGTTATGTTATAAACATATCTATTTCTATGATATGTTATATAATTCCTTTTTTGATTATTATAATAAATAAAAAGATATAAGAAGACATAAATTTATTGTTAGTTAATTAACACATCTTTTTTTTTACAAACACTCCCCTCTCCTCATTCATTAGTTTTTTTTAAAGCATTCGAACTATTAGTGCTTAAAAAGCTTATATTTTAAAAATCTCATCCGATATTTCGATTTTAAAATATAATAAAAAATAACTGCATTGAAAATCATTCACAAATATAAAACACTTATTTCACATGCGCTTTTAATTAATTGATAAAAAGGATAATAAATCTATTAAACAAACATTTAAGGTTTCGGTTAAACAAGAGCTTTTTAAAAGTTATACTTTTCTTCAGTTTTAATTTGATTTAAAGAAAAAGTAATATTTTCATAATTATTTTGTTTATTCATAACATTTTTGTTATGTATATAATTTTAAAATATAAATATTTTATTTTACAGTGATACTCTTAACAACTCGATTTAATATTAAGTATACTTAAATTTATTAGATTATTCAAGATTAAATAATAGAGTTTAAAAAAAAAAAAATCCTTGGAATCATAACGACGATGCCAAATGGGAAATAAAATAAAAAATTAACAAAATCTCGAATACGCTCTTAAAAGCAGGCACTGTAAAGAGCTTAAATATTGAATCATTCTATATAAATTAAAAATATTATTTAAAAATGACATATTTTACTTCAGATACAAAAATTGTTTATTCATTATGAAATTTAAGTTTTTTTTAATTCAATCAATAAAATATTAACCGATCAATGAAAATATTATCAGGCAAATTAAAATCAGATCTGTAAAAATATATTTAATGGATGAAATTATAATCAGAACATATAGTTAATAGTTCCAATCAACAGCTCACAATAATTTCTAAAATAAAGAAACCTATCATGTGTGAATAAAATATCCAATAAAAATTTATCTAGGATAAAATAATTGTTATAAATTGTATATTAATTACATTGTTATTTATTTTAATATTCAATTTTCATGTATTTACTAAATATTCATAATTATTTTTTTATATTTATTTATTAATCATATTTCTACTACAAAAATAGTTTTATTCGTGTAACCATTTATTTGATGTTAGGGGCCTTTCAAATATTAATTTGGTACATTTTTGGCTATTTTTTTTTCACTCTTCACTTTGTGAGGAAATATGCTCTCATCATCTTAATTAAGTAAGATTTTTGTTAATCCTTTCCTCTCACTTTATCTGAATTCATTGCTAAAAAACTAAACACAATTTATTAACTCCACTATTCTTAGTTAATCAGTAATTGACAATGATTTCTAATTGTAAAAATTAATTAAAAATCATTAAATTTTGCATAAAAGTTTAATGACATTCCAAAATTTCTCAGAGCTTGTTCTTTTTTCTTTCTAAATGCAAATTTTGAATTTTTGTCAATTTTTCTTTGCAATATTACCAAGTTTCAGAAATAGTCACAGCCATTTTTAATTGAAACAATAATTAAGTTAAAGCAATTAATATTATCATAAAACTACTTTTTTAAAAACGGAAAAAGAATTTGACAATTTAATGCACAAAAAACATTCATTCCCTTGACATATAAAATCAAATCCAGTTTTTGATAGATACGTAATTGTCATTTTAAATTATGAAGAAAATCGAACGTACGAATTATATGGGATTTTAAAATATTTATTTTAACTGTCGAAACTTCATAGAATAGAATTAACCAGTATGAACGGGATTCTATAGAATAAAATTTGAAAACAAAGTGTAAGAGACAAGAAATATATATATTAAAAGTAGTCAGATTTTTATTAAGAAAAAAGTTGAATTTTCTATGTGATAAGTATTGAAAAAATAACGAAAATTCACAGGAAAATCAAAAGGTTAATTTAAATATGCTAAGTGTTTTTAGAAGAGGAGGGCTTGTGGGTCAATATAAATTGTGATCGGATTCAAACTATCGAAGCTCAAAATTGCTTCTTCTAAAGCCTCACAGTTTATTGCATGTAATGATTTGTGAAAAAGTACGATATATTTTTGATCAATGAAAAAAACATTTCTTTCAGAAAAAAATCCTAATATATCTTTTGCATTCTTCTCTAATAAAAAAAAGCATTAAATATTTAATACAAGCGCAAAGAAATGGAAGAAATTGAATTTCAAGCTAATTTTGAAGCTCAAAGATATGAACTAAGTAATGAAAAGCAATAATTTCTTAAAATCCAAAGAGAAAAAGGAAAGACGTATAAAAAAATTTACATATAAAAAATGGAGTTAGAGAATTCAGTTCTGTCCATACTTAAAATTAATATTTAGAACACATTACAGAATGACTAAAATTAAAGGATGCAACACCTATGACTTGATCAAAGAAAGAAGTCACGATGGATCTAACAGTACGACGAACTGCATTAAATTTTTAAAACCCCGCTATAGCATGCTAAAAGACGTGGACTCTAAAGTGGGTTAAAGTTGTATTAAAGATGAATTGCTAAAGAATAAAATCTGAAGACGAATCAATCAAAGGAAAATAATGATGGATTAACTCATTTCTTCACTTGAGTTCTAAGAAGACGCTCCATAAAACGTTTGTTTCTTTCTCTTCAGAGAATTTTGTTTGTTTTACTCTTTGTTATTTTTTTTCTTCGTATATTTGCAGTGTCTACTGGAGGAGCATCCGATTGCAGGTCGGCAGAAATGTGGGACCTGAACTTGTCAATGGCTTACGCCAATATTCCGAGATGATTGTGTCTAGCCTGGAAGGCGCGAGAAATTTCCCAGTGTGTATCAATAAGCTGAGAAAATGAGACGAAAGACAGCATTGATTTCGAAAGCAGCAAGATTGGCTGCTCCTTAACCCCCATAACTTTAAAGCTCATTTTTATGCGAATTTAAGATGCAAAATTTTAAATTTCATTGTATTTTTGTGAATATTAAGTGTTTTGAAATAAAATTGCGAATTCAAATAGTAATATACACATTATTTATTTTATTAAATTTTTTTTCTTTCTTATTTTCTCAAAATAACTAGTGTAAATGTTATCGTTGAAAAAGTGAAATTTAAGAAAGCAAAATTATTACCAGACTAATTAATTTTGAATAATAAAAAAAGTTTAATATGCTTTTTTAATAATAAAGTATATTGAAATTAAACTGATATTCCTTATGAATCTGGGAAATTTCCTAATAGAATAAATCAAATAAATTTTTGAAAAATTAATTCATTGAAGCATGAGAATTGAGAAAACAATCTTAGTTTCCGGGGAAAAAACGTAGTGTTTATATATCTATAAATTAAATTCTAGCTGGTTTAATTTATAGATATATAAACACTTCATTGAAGTATGCATAAAAAAAATATTCCACTGTAATTTCTTTAATAAACAGGAATATCATGAAAATAAATTAAAGTATGGAAATAATACCAGGATACAAAGAAGCTGAAATTATATTTTCAGATAAAAAAAAATTGTACAACAAAGAAATTTATACATCGCTTTGGTAGATTGAACTGCTTAGGTTCTTATTTATTTCGAGACTTTCTAAATAATTTTAATTCTGTGATTGATAAATTACTATTAGAAGCTTCAGATGGTCTACAGTTTGGTATATATATATATACATATATTTCCTCGGCAAAAATGAAATTTCTATTTTGATTCAATTTAGTATTTTGTTACAGAGTTATTTATGACATAGTGTGAATATTACTTACATCGATTTTTCTTTTAATGAATAAATATTACTACATTCCGACATCAGTAAAAATATACTTGCACATTAAATGTATTTTCAGCATTTATCATCCATAATTTATTTTTTAATTATGCTTTAATTTTATACATTTTACTGACATATAATAATTTATGAATTAAAATTTTATAATGAAGAAGTGCATGGTAGTGCAACTCTCAATTAAACTTAGTGCGCTATTGACACTGGTGAAGCATTTTGTGTAATATTTTAAACTATTTTTCTCAAATGAGGACATTATATCTCTCTCTCGAGGCCTTTCTTCCAGAAATTACCTCTACTTACCACTGAATAGTTTGCTTTCTGCAGTTCGGTTCAACAATTTCTTGCATTCAAATCCCATCTTGGGTTTGGGGGTATGTAGTTACTCGGTGACCAATATAAACTTATTATAGTTTCCGTGTGCAGAAAATTACCATTGAGCAATGAATCAATCAAATTTCCAGAAATTAAGTTACTTTGAAAAAAAGTGGTAGCTTCTAGCAAAATATCCAACAGGAAGTTGTGAATGTCCTATTCCAAACATCACCCAACTTCAATTGAGAGTATAATCTTACTCGTAAATTTTATTAGCAAATTAGTAATCCTTAATTTCTGCATGGATATAATTTTTGTACACTCAGTGTGCGCGAAGTTAAAAAATTTGCACTACACTAACCAAATATGTGCAGAAAATTTTGGAATGTATGGTTAAAATAACTTCATCGTCACACAAAATTATAAGTCATAAACCACAACTGTCTCCTATGATTTCTATTTTTTCTCTCACTCCCTGTAAAAGTTACAGTAAATATATACGATTTTGGATTTGAACTTTGATAGTTAACAGACAAATAAGATTTTGGTACACGTTATTATAAAATTTTAAATCAAATAAATTATTTTATGATATCAGTTTTATATATGAATGAAAATACTTTCCAAAATAGTTCAACATCATAGATTTTCTTATTATATTTGCACTCCGTCTTAAATTTTTGTCTTGAAAAAATAAATAAATAAATATTTTCGTACTAGTTTGTAGTTATGAAATTACTCGCTTTACTATATTTCTCAGCTACTTATGCTATTTAAAAGCAAAAAGTAATGCTTTTGAAACAATTTGTAATTTAAATAAAGTCCCAAGATTTCTGAACGGATATATATAGGCTCTAATGACTTGTAAAGTCAATAAAATATAACTATTTTACGTTTTATTATCAATTTTATAATTTATTTACGAAAATACGAGTTGTAATTCTTACTAAATTTACTCTAAATAATCTATTATAAATTAGAAATCTAACTTCAAATGCATTATGATCACATTAGTTTATACAGAATTTTTTAAGGAAAATATTATAGTTATAAATGGGTTTCAATTTCGATTGGTCTTACCTATTTATCAAAAAGATTAAAATCAGATTCATTTAAATCAGCACCATGTCTAACAAAAAAATGAAAAAACATAACACTATAATTTACAATTTTTTTAGCAAAACACTATAATTTGCAATTTTTTTAATTTTGAAATATTAGTAACAAATATCTTTTTTAGTTTATTAAAAACCGTCTGAATAAGCCGGTAAAAGTTGTTATCAAATGATTTTCTCACTGCTATTAACCCCTGATTTAATAAAAAGAAATAACAGAAGTTTTCATATATAATTTCATATATAATATCATATATAATCTCATATCATATATATTTATATATAATTTCATATATAATATTTATAAGCGGAATTGTCATACGAAAACATCGCAAAAAAAAACCTATATTAAAAAAAAGAACCTACCTGAAAACACTTAATTCCAATAAAATTGCGCCCACAATTTTGAATTAAATGAACTGTACTTAATGTTACATATTTACTGTCAAAAATATGCAAACAACACACCTGTACTATATATAAATTGCCAGGGTTTCAGGTACAATTCAACTGTTTATTTTTTTATGTCAATTGTATAAAATGTGGTGATAGGTACAGATAAAGTGCCGCACGAAGAACTAAAACAACCGAAATGCAATGGTCAAAATTGCATTGCCTCTTATGCAATATGCCAAGTTAACTCCTTGAAAAAAATAAATAACCACCCTTTACAAAAGCTTCGACTAAATTTAGAAAAAAAGAATCTTCCTTTGCTCAAGTAGCAGCTCAAAATGCTCCCTCTCCCAACAAACTACTGTAACCTCCTTCTCTGAAGTAAATAATCTTGAAAATGTTCAACCATTATACATTTAGTTTTTCAGGTTCGTGAAACTTAAGATAAGAATCAAAATAAAACAAAGTATCTTTGAATTATTTTTATTATTTTGATTTGATGAAGTTAAATTTATTAACATCAAGAACGGTTTGTTCAGTGAGTGCCGATGGAATACAGATCGACTTGGTGATAAAAAGTTGGCATACAAATTTCGGTTTACACAACATTTATATACAATTATTGTTAATTAATTACTCAAGAGAGAGTTCTTGTTGCCACAAAATATTATAACCTAAAACTAAATACAAAGTTAAAGGAGAACGTATGTCAGGATGGTTACTTGTTGGCTCGTCATAGTACTTCTCCTCCAGTGAGGTTCACGAAGGTTAAAATTAACTACCACTAATTGCTGATTGGTGACGATCAGGCAAACGAACTTCACGTCTTCTTCTCTTACTTTGAGTAGCTCATATGATTAATGGCAAACTTTACCTCTTTGTGTTGCTTAACTTAAAAATCTGTAGGATTTCTCATTGACGATTCTCTTAAAAATTCTATCTTGTTTTACAGAATGGATTTATGTTGAGGATAAGTTAGGAGATTTTCGCTTATTAAAGGTTCTTTGGAAATATTCTCAGTGAAACAGGGCTTAAGTCTATTGATTGATAAAGTTGATTTCTTAGTTTTTATTCTTACAGTAAAAACTTGTCAGTTCGTTTTATGTTAGCATAAGGACTGTAAAAAGGAGGCTATAGACTTCGGCGACCACTGTCAGTTCTCACAAATACGTGAGTACATGTCTGCATATATTTGTGCACAAAGATATCTCGATATCCTTGCCATGAAACTAGAGTACAAAGTACAGTAGCTATGAAATCACGAAGTCTTTGAAGAAAAACTGGAACTTTCTGGGATTCATTACAAGAACTGGAAGATCGGAATAAGTTCCCAGGTAATCTGAGAGTTGGGCCATAGAGCATCTATGAGCTTGAAAATGAGAACCTTCTTCAATAGCTATTCTCAAATCGAGAAGAATTAGTTTGAGAACTTCGTTTCCTGTTTCAGTGGCATAAGATCTGATAGATGAAAAATATCTGATAGATTAAGTGCCTGTAAAGCATTCGACCAGGGTCTGGTCTACACGTGGGATGGGTCTATTTATGATAAACTGTTGTATGAGTGCATACCGAGCGTTTTGTATGAAGAAGACAATAATGCGCCTTCAAATTGTGCTTCTTCATCAATAGTCATAATCTCTGGAACTCAAAAGCATGATATCCAGCAATGCAAGAAGGGAGATGTGACGGTTTAAGTAGTGGTGTCAACAATAGGCATTGCTTCAGGCCAGCATGTAAAACGGTAGATTGTAAACGGCAATACTTAAGACTTTGTGATGTTAGAAGTGGCCCAAGTATATCAATGTGTATATGCGTGAATTTATCAAAAGTTAAATGAAAATTTCTTAAGGGGGATTTCGTATGCCTTTGAATTTTAGCTGATACAGTATACAAGAGCAGTCTTTATTTAACGAAGGCCAAATAAATCTTTCTTTAATCAGATGAATTGTTGCGCAGATACCTAGATGCGATAAATTATAAAATTTGTGAAAAAAATTATCCACATGTAAGCTAATGCGATTAATGGGAGTGAGATATTAGTAGAAGTATGGCAACGAAATATTATATCTTCGTGGACATAATATTTTTAAAAACTAAATTTGTATCATTTGAAGATTTTAAATTGTAGAGCTCGGGATTTTTCAGTTGAGCTGCTGCAGTTCAGAATAATTAACTGAGCTACTTAGAGCAATTTCTTCTATTCGAGAAAAGTTATCGACGATAAAGCTTTCTTTCCTGGAATAAAAATTGTAAAATGACTTATATACTGTAAATGGCGATTTTTAGGAGGTGAGAATCATCAGACTTTTGCTCAAAATCAAAAATTAATGAACCGTAAGTACTACAAATTCTCTTTGTCTGGCATATGAGTGAAATACAGTATGGCATAGTAGACAGAGAGTAGTTCTCTATCCTATGTATCGTATCGTTCCGTGAGATTAACTTTTCGGAAAAGAATGCCAGAGGGTCAAGTGAAGAGTTTTGTGAATGTTGGAGGACCGCGCAGATGTCAATGTGAAAAGCATCACTACGCAAATATAATTTTGCATCAGAAATGGGATGTTAAAGTGTCGCCGCTTTTGCAATGGCTTTTTTGTATGTTTCGAAAGCGCATATACTTCGGCTGATCAAATAATTGGTGTAGAATCTTTCTTTTTATTAGTAAGAAATGAATATAGGAGATATGTTTTCCGGAAGCATGATTGAAAAAAAATCTGTGATAAAAATTGAACGTTAAAATCTGTGTAGTTCTGATACAATTTTAGATTGAGATAAAACGATAATTGAGGACATTTTAGTAGGTGACGGAGCAATTCCATTGGCAAATACTTCAAAACCTAAGAATGTCAATTTTGATTTTCCAAAAAGGTATATTTCCTTATTTGAGACAATACTGTATTCATTAAATATTTCAAAAATTATGTTCAAAAAACAAAAGTTTAAGTCTCTTATCACGACATGTATGAAGCTTTGAAAAAATTTGTCCTGCATTGCACAGACTAAACACCATTTTTGTAAATTCAAATAACCCGAACAGGGTTATAACGGTTTTTTTTAACGTCAGATTCAACGACAGGAATCTGATGATAATCTCGAGCTAAATCTAATTTAAAAAAACTTTTTGAGCCATTTAGGTGTAAGCAAACTCCTGAATATGTGGAAGAGGTCTGCAATTGTGAAGGCGTTTAATCTCCTATAATCATCACAAACTCACTACGTACCGTTCGATTTAAGCACAATAGGAATTGGACTTGCCCATGGGCCAGTTGAAGGTCTACACAAGCCGACTTTTAACATATATCCAAATTCTTTTTTAGCGGCTACGAGTTTGTCTGGTGGAAAACATCCAGCTTTTGCAAAATCTGGTGGACTTGTAGTTTCAATGTAGTGCTTAATATCATGAATTTGCGTGAAGAAATTCAAGTTTATAGTACATATTCTTGGGTACTGAGATAAGCGATGAAAATATTATTTACTTAATATTTTTTACTTAAAAATTTTACTTATTTTATTAAAACTTAAAAATTGCATTTGTTTTCTACTATATTTTGGTGGATAGTTTGTCGATGATTAATTTCATACTCACTGATATATTCTCTGCAACTCAAACTAACATATGCCACCTTTTCTAAAAACTAGTAAGGTATTAAAAAAAATTTTTTTGTTTTCTTAGCTCAACAATGAAAAATTTTATTTTAATTAACTTTTATTAAATTTCATATTTGCCATTTGTGAATCCAGTGTCGATATCATTAATCTTGTCTGTTTGTTTTTATTACTTCAATTATTTTTATTTTTCAAAGAGATTCGATCCGAAAACATGATGATTCTACGCCAACATGAAGATTCTAAGCTTTGAATAGGTATTACATAGAGAGAGTGTGAACTAACTGTAAGAATTGAATAAATAGTTTTCAATAAACACATTCTAACTGGAAAAAAATCAATTCTAATAAAAATTCTCTTAAATGATGGGGTGTTACATAAATTGTGTTAAAGAAAGGAAACAAATCCATTTAATAGTAACCATGTTTAGTTTTATACATGTAGCTATATTTAATTTTGCATTTAGTACGTTTCATGTTGTAATTTTCTGAAAAATATTGAAAGTAACATATTCAAAACAGATTTTTCCTTATTTTTTATTTTAAGAGGGTGACCCAAGCAAAGCGAATTTTTTATATTTTTTTCTCCCTTCTTTAAATATAAATTTTTTTTTCAAATTCAAGTCTGGTGTTTTTAGTATTTTTTAAATAAAATTGTAGTTTTAAGCAAGTGGAAATAAACTCTTGAGGTTATACCACTAGGGAAAGACATGTCGTTATCACAGACTAGGATACTAGGACTAGACTAGACTAGGCCAGAGACTAGGATAAGTATCCTAGTCTCCGGTCGTTATATAGACTGATAGTGTTCATAAACAGCCAGCAAGTGGGTGCTTTCTATATTAGTATTGGTAATTAATGGTAAATATATGTGTTTTCTATATCATACAATTAAAAAGATAAAAAAATTCATTTCTGTATTTATAACTTCATCTATTTATCATTGTTTCTTTAAAAGTAATAAAATAGACAAAATTTATTAGCCACCTTACTGATCATACATTTAAAATATCAATTTGAACATTTAAGATATCCAATAAGCTATTAAATTTTTAAAGGAATTATTAGCAGTTGTGAATTTTCTTAAAGCACAAATGTAAGTAATTTATAAATTTCTTAGAAAGCTATTCGTATAATTTGATCACTTTCCTACTCCGTTAACTATAATTCTAAAATGAAAAGTTATGCAAATTGAATATTTCATTAACAATATATCACAATAATGTGTTCTAAAATCATAGATCATTGAAAGCAATCAGGAATTCGTTACTTAATGTATGCATAACATTATGAAAATCATTTGATCTCAGGAAATATTTTTCGATGTATAATCGTAATCGTTTTTGTATCTGTCACCTGATAAACAATCATGATTTCTACTTTCTTTCTTTTACGTTTTGATTAACTGTTTATTAATTAATTTTATTTAATACCTTTTAACAATTACATTGTATGTAAAGTATCGAATTTTTTTTATTTCTACCCCATCTCGTATACTTAATATATATTTCACTTAATTTTCTGTAAGTGTGTATTCGCTTTTTGTTTTGAATTTCAATTCAATCGATACTTTTTGTTTTGAATTTCCTTTTTTTTTAATATATTGAAAACTATTTCCTTTTATTATTATTAATATTCTTTGCATCATGTTTAAAATTGCAAATTCTCTTATAATTTACTTGAGATATTGTTATTTAATTTTTAAAGTTTTCTTTTAGCTGAAGTATTCGTACTCTCCCCTTTACTTAATCGAAATAAAATTTTGTTTAGTGTTAATTGTGATTTTAAAAAGTATTCAACTAAATGATTTTATAAAGCAAGAGAATAATTAGAGTTCAGATCTCGTGAAAGTTTTCTTACATTTTATTGCATTTAATTTTATTTGCTCAGAATATTTACGATATTTTTATTATTCAACTGCAAAACATAAAAATTCCTTTTATAAGAAGACATTTACTTTCATTTCACATAGACATTCCTATTGACATTTTAATAAATATAAATTAATAGACATTAATTTCTATTTGAAAAGTATTTGAAAGAAACAAGCTGGTAAACTTTTTATTAATATATATTTTTTTTTACTGCACTTTCTACTATATAATAACTTTTTAATGATTTTAAAGTCAATATTAATTTAAAACACAATTTTTTAAAATTTTATTAACAAAATTTAAGTTGGAAACATTTAAAAAATTTTTTTGTATTCCTTATATAAAAACTACAAAAATTTTGTATGCTTCAAGTACTTAAAATTTCTATTTTATCCTATCTATTTGGTAAACTTGTTTTTTATTTAAATTGAACTAAGTCTGCATAAAAACCTAACACTATTTTTGTCTTTTTATATTTCCAAAGAAATCTATGGCAATGAAGGAGAAATAAATTTTAAAATAAACTGAAATAAAGTATGTTGTGTATAAGTCACAATAATGCATGGAAGCATTAATCTTGTTTAAAAAATATAACTGAAATGAAAAAAAAAATATACTCAAAATTTAATATTTTATTTAAAACTATGATAAAAGCAGAACAAAGAACAATTAATTTTGAAGAAAATATATTTTATGTCTAATGAATTATGTTTGTCTTATTTGACAATTACTGTATTCATCTAAATTATCTAGTAAATTCATTCTTTCTATAATGTACAAGTGTCCTTAAGTATTGTATGAGCAATTACCATATTTGACCTATAAATTCTTAAAGTAATAAATATTTCACGTAAATTTTTAAATACCCCTTTAAGTGTTTGTTTTTACCATAATATATATTCATTAATATTGAAGTATAACAAGATACTTACATTCTTACGCAAAAGTTGTAGTGTAATTGGCTGTTTTGTGTAGATCAGGTATAGATCAAAAAAATTAAATGGTCTTAAAATTTCAAATGTCAAGGTATTTATTATTTTTTCACATGAAACTAGGTGGTGACAAAGCCATAACGGTTTTAAAAATTTATTGTTTTCATTAAATTGCTTAGAAAACTCTTTGAATTCTAAATTATCAAAGGTTCTTGATTCTAAATTTAAGCATGATATTTATAATGATAACAAAATATATAATTTATATTAGGTATCTTATTCTTCTCTGTTTTGATAGATATTCATTTTTCTTCCAAGGTGTTCAAATAATGTCCTTTGGCAGATCAAATAATTTTCCAGATTACGGTGCTACAAATGCACGCTATGGTGGAGCAAGAAATTCTAGACCCCAACCTGAATCCAATTTTGGTAAATATGGAAATGTTGTGAAACCTTT
>JAPDSC010138480.1:0-10010 GCA_026290005.1 Latrodectus geometricus
TCTGCTATTCATTTAGTCATTAAAAATATTTTTAAAAGAAAATTATGTGTTCAGTTTGTCGTAATGTTATGACAAACTTAACGCATAAGTTTAAAGATATTCTTCAAGAAAGCTTCATTTGAATTTTATTCAAATGTATTGAGTTTGTCATAGAAATTGATTAAATGTGAGACGTACGAAAATTAATAATCTTCTTTGGTGGTAATCTTTTGGACAATATAATGTGCAATTTTGATACTTTGTGAATGTACATTTTTATAACGTTTCTCATTAATAAATTTGAAATTGATTCAAAAGTCACGATATCTAGGTTTATAAATTTATGCCTCTTGTGATGAAAAAATAGACTTTAATCCTAGACCTCGCTGAATCTATTATCCTGTTGATATGACCTAATACAGTTAACTGGTTTTTACGAACACTCACAATTTACGAACACTCACAATTTTATGAATTGTTAAGCCCCTATTACATTAGAGTTGCCGATATTTCATTTTGAGCAACTCCTACAGACTTAACATTACGTGACGTCACAGCTCGATTTTAGGCAACTCGGACACGTCGTCCAATGATATTTCAGATTTTTTTTACAGCTGCGTATTTGAAATTTGATCATTGCCAAGTTTTTGCCAAATTTTATGCCAAATGAAAGTTATTGGCGTTATGAATTGCCGAAAATGAGCAATTTTTTTGTGCATGCAGCAGCAACTCGAGCAATTCGTATCGCCAATAGATGATCAACAAAACTGGTGTTGTCTTTTACTTTCGCCAAGCGGAAATCATAAGATGCCAAGAAATAACATGTTTTCATTATTGTTAATGAGTGCATGTAATATATATATATATCTATATATACTTGAAAATGGTAAATATCTGTGCTGAATGGACAAAAGAAATGGAAATTGATTTTATTGAAATGATAAGAGTAAAGCCTCATATATGGGATAATTCAGATTCCCAATATAAATTAACTAAATTAAAACAATGAACGCATGATGAAATAGCGTCCGAATTAAAGTTAAAATATCATCGTTATAAAGATGTGTTTACACGTGATAAGAATTTTCACCTGTGTTTGAGTGATCTCTTAATTTTATTAAAACTATAAACAAATATTATGTTTTCAAAATACCAGTTTTGTTTTAGGTCTTGATAATATTATTTATTTTAGGAAATTAACACAAAAGTTTTAAGAAATTTTTTAACCAGATACTTTTACTTTTCACGTCGACAAGGATTAGCTCTTATCATTCTAAACGTGAAGTTTCAAACGCTAAAATTGAGTGAAACAATAGCAAGATGGGGTAATATAAACAAATTTTGGCTACAAATTAAATTCCCAAATAAGAATTCATCATGAAATCTGGACACCTACAGAGTAAAATATGGCACCTTAAAATGTTAGCCAGAAAAGCGATATGTTAATAAATCTAGTAAAACATCTATTTACTTATAGCAAACGTAATAGAAATCTCGAACATTCATTGGACGATGAGCTCGAGGTGCCGAAAATCGAGCTGTGACGTCACGTAATGTTAAGTCTTGAGGAGTTGCTCAAAATGAATCATCGGCAACTCTAATATAATAGGGGCTTTAGTTAGTTCCCAACAGGGTTCCATAGACGCAATAATTTCCATTAACGAACTGAATTTTATAAAAATATTTTCTAAGAACTTTCACATATTTTTCGTTTGCATTTATTTATTTTTTCTCATTTTTTATTTTATGGTTCGGAAACTTGGACAGTCGTTATTATTGGGGAATGTTTAATTTGTGAATAACAAACTGCAGCATTCAGCATTAATAAGAGTAATAAATAAGATTTCGCATCTAAAATCGAAATTATAAAGGAAAATATTTTTTTTATATATCCTAATGTGATTTATATCAATAGATTAATGTATCTATTAATGGGCGCCTGTCACGAATATCATGCTCCAAGATTTTTTTAAATAATACGTGTGGATTTTCTCCTGCTTAATCAAACTTTGGTTTTTTGCGTGCCTTTGAGGGTAATCAATACCAAAATAGTGAAAATGTCGTAAGATACTTTTGAGAGTAATGATATTGTCTTGTAATTTCGTCTCATGAAATAGGAATTCTAGGCGCACAATACTCTTATGAATGAGTGTTTGGAATGATGTTGCAGAAAAAATGGTATCTAAGTTCTTTTGTCCTGCGTGTGTTATTAAATAAAGCACTAACTGAAAGACAATTTATCTGAGGCCTTCAGTGAAGAGAAGTTATCAATTTCATGAGCTACGATAAAGGAAACTGCTGCTCCCAGAAATTTACTTCAGGATATTGGATTCAGATGTAATTTGTTCATTAAGAATTATGTTATGTGATTTAATGGTTGTGAACTTTAAGAGTGAAAAAACTTTCAGATATTAAAACTGAAGAAGAGGACTAGGTGCTGCGACCGCCTGCAAAGCAAATAGATGAATGGTTAACAATATTAAGGCACTTTTTGCCAAAAACAATAAGTAAAAACTTTTCAATGTCGGAAAAAAAAATGCTTTCTAAAATACAGTTTAGAATAACGGAAAACAAATTTCCTCTCAATGAAATGCAATTAAGAATTCTTTATAATTAGAAATTTTATTTTGCGTGATTTTTATATAATGCATACAAAATAATCATTTCCAATAGTTCTAACAGCTATTTTTCTATTTTATGAACTTTCGATTTTAAGATCTATTTTATCAATTCCTACATGTAAACGAGCGCTATCGAATAACCTAATTCAATTAATGAGTAATGATCATGAAAATATTAACTTTGTTGATATTATGCAGCTATAAAAAAGTATTTGTATAATTATACAACTATGTATTGACTCAGTGTAACTAGTGGTATATTAATCAGCAGGTTAGAGTAAGGTGGATCCCAGTATTTATATCAAATGAGATGAAATAATTGCGTGAACTAATTTTGAGCTGTAGCTTTGCAATCCCTAGGGTTATATTTAAATCCAACCCTACGCAACCTCGAGTATTAGGTAGTAAAAGTAATTGTGAATTTAACGATCTATTTAATTGGTGTCTTAGTATTTAAATAAAGTTAGCAAAGTCGTACATAATAGGTAGTTATAACCATTCATTTTAAAGCGTTTTCCGATAACTACGACAGTCTGGACTTTTGATGTCTTCTATAACCGTAAACCTAAAAATTCATGTCTGCATTTTTATTTTTTAATTGAATTTATTTACTAAGATATAATTTGTATTTAAAGTATTATTACGTAATCTGCATACATCAAAAGCAACGCTTGTTAAAATATACATTAGTGTGCCAAACAATTTTTACTATCTATATTTTTGCCATAAATCCCAGAAATTTTCCGAGAGACATGAAATGTGCAGAAATGATAAATGGCATTTTGTACTAAAATGATGATAAAAGCACAATTATGCACAAATGAATACAATGCGTACAGTATGGAATCAATTAAGACCATTGAGCTCTTATAGTATCGTTACACGATTGTCCAAGAGGAACAACAAACAGATGTTCCTTAGTGTGGGATGTCCTCTCCTTACTGCAATGATTATTTCGCACCATCTCTCCGTACTCAGTATGTATTGTCCAACCTTTCTTATAGTAACAGTGCCTATTCTTCTAGCAGCATTTGTTTCATTTGGATGTTCCCTGGAGGAAATAATCGTGCCGCAAGGCATCTTCGCAAATCATCCCAACATATTCTGCAGGACTTAAATCAGGCAGTATTCTATTAACAAAAAAAAAATAATAAATAAATAAAATAAATAAAATAAAAAGAATGTTATCTCATTATGCTTCAATGAAACTTGGAATCACGTACATGGGAACTTACAGTAAGTATCTCACATTTCAGAACCTCCTTCGAAAATATATAGGTGAGTCTGAGCGTTCAGCATTGTACCTTACTAGATAACTCCAACACCCTCTTTCCGTGATTTAACTGGGATCAAATCGTGTCCCGATGGAAATCAAATAGCTTGTACTCCTTTGTGGCACTAAGACGACTATCACCTATGAAGAAGACTATTCCATTGATGAGATGTCAATTTTGTACTTTTTTACACTATTCTAAATGACGAACTTTCAAAAGAATGCAGTGTTCAGGACATTGGGAGAATAGGCCACTTTTGTGAAAGCGTTTTAAGAGTAAACCGCGAAATTGTCACTATATTGCTTTAGCGCACTTGCTGAGGTGTTTAACCTGCAGGGCGATATATCGGTCATTAATTGCAGATATTTTCCTCGGGTTCTACCTATTTTTCTAACACTTCGTATGATTCGGAAGGATTTCCAAGTGTGCGAAACGGCACACTTGTTGGTTCTGAACTCTTACCACATTGGTAAGTGTCGCTACGCTCCTCGACCATTTTTCAGATCTTTTTTCTACTTGTGAAGTCGTCAAGGTGATTTCTTCAAGCCATGTTTCATGAAAGAACTTGCTTGCACTTACAATAATTGTCTTTTTGCCTGACCTTTGCTTACGCGAGACCTCTACTTAATTGTGTAATGATTGTGGCGTGTACTTTCTTTCGAGAAAGGCTGCCATGATTTACAGTTATACGATATTTAGAATTTAAGAAAATTTCAAAAATGTGATGAAAGAAGACTTCATAAGCTTTAGTGGAAATCGACAAAGAAACAACATTCGATTGAACTGAAGCAAATTTATGAATAATAGGAGTATGCCGACAATGCTGACTTTGTTAAGTAATTTTGATTTCTATGTAGAGAACCGGAAAAGAAAAGAAATCGAACGATATAAAGATGAAGAAGAAAGATTAACATTAGAAAGAAAGCACGAATTAGAATTAGGAAAAATCCGAAAAGTGCAGAAGACCGACACCATCGTCACAGTATGCGAAGTCTCTTTCGTTTAGTTTAATGATGAAAGAAGTAGAAACGCTGACGATATTAGTCCTGAAAAGAGCAGAATCTGGGAATATATTTTTACCTTCTACATAAATAGAACACAGAAAGATTCCGTAGTAGCTAAAGTTGACTTAACTCATCTACGATCTGAACCCGAAAAAGCTATTTAACCGCTAGAAAAAATATAGAATGTTTTCTTAACTTTTGAAGAAACTGAAGCTAATGGGCTGTGGGACTCAAACACACATAGTTCAATCGTCGTTAATTGCAGATTTAGATGATTGAGAAGGAAGTAATATTAACATCAACGTTTGGAAACCCAACTGAAGCGAAAATTTGTCGTACGCCTATTTATTACGAGAACTCTGATTCTTGATAATTGCCGTAACTGATAACTGTGCCTTATTTCATACCAGAAACATATGAATTATTAATCAATGCTACTGCCGATCTTTCAAAAGAACAATAGTTCCCATGGCAATTCTTCGTTAGAAAACTGATGTTCCAAAGGAGAAAATTTGCTAATTGTAGCCGCCAAAATCGAAGTAACGATGGGCGGAGAATTCCCGCCGCCCTTAGAATTGCACGCGGCGAAAACGAAGAGGAAGGAATAGATAGCGAACGCTGACTTTCATCCAGAAGATGCAAAGTGCGATAAAATAACCTGCAATGATCTGAATGATTGCGAGATGGTGCTGAGGAGGCAGCGAGACATCAGACAGTATTTTTTTTAAGAGGAAGGGAATGGTGTTTAAGGAGAATGTTAAGAGTACTTTTGTTTCGTTTATAATTTTATTCATGTCATCAATTTGAAACAAAAATTTAAGGCAACATCTCTATAAACGTGAAGATTTTTTAAGAAATTCAGTGCCTTGTTTATTCCTATCAGAATAAATAGGCTTTGAATTCTTAGTACTTTGGAATTTAAAGTAAATCCCAGTTTTTTTTTTTTTTTTTGTTATAATTCCAGAAAAGAGAATACTGAAATATAATTTTTGTATTAAATTTTGAGCTAGGAATACTATTTTTTATGGCACTCACCTATTCCTTTCATAAATAAAAAAATAAGAATTATGAATTTTAAATATAACAAAAGTGATTTTGTTTCATATTACTCAGTTTATTATGATTTAAGACTGATAGAAGTGAATGTATAGAATCGTTATTGTCATAGTTTTTTAAAATGAAAAATTTCTGTTTTTTTCTTATATTCTTTAATTCTTTTGGTATTTTTTTATTGATTTATTATATAACCTTTATGAAATTGTGTTGAATGTTATGTGTGAATAAATTTTGAAATTTGAAGGGAAATTATAAGATTGATAATATTTTTTTTCTCTTTTTTGCTTAATTATTTTCATTAAAAATAATTGTTAATATTTTTATGCTTTAATTATGTTTGTTTAAAAAGAAAAATTGATTAAGATTTGTTGGCATATTTAAATACTAAGTAATTATCAGTTAAGATTCTATTGTTCATATTTTGTTTTGATCTAAATGAGAAGTATATTCATTTGGCAATATGAATATATTTGTTTAGATTTGTGAATAACTGATAACATCTCTTTTCAATAGTCAGTATATATTTAGCTTTGATTTATGAATGGAATCTACTGTATTTGTGTGGATTATAGTTTTTGTTTTGATTTAATAAAATGAAACTTGAGTGTGTGTCTTTTAATATTAAAAGTTAATTGTAAAATAAATTAAAAAAAAAAATACTGTTTTTGTATTGAGCTTTATATTTATAGAATTTATTGTTATAATTTAAAATATTGAATTTTGAATAGTGATTTAATTTATAAACAAAAGTTAGACAAGCTACATTGCTTATTTTTCAAACAGTGACAAAACCCAGGTTTATCATGTGAATATGCTAAAGCCGTTTTTTCAGAGAAGAAAATGTTAACTTGTTGTGTTTGGAGTAAAATAATTGCAAAGAGGATGAAATTCCAAAACTTGAATTAAAATCCCAAGATTATGATTTAAAGGAAGTTTGGCAGTCTAAATATGCAATCATCTTAAACTGAAATTGGTGAATTTTGTATGCTGATTACAATATACTCCAGATTCTTTTCAAATGAACCTGGTTGCACAGTTCAACTGAACATGACATAGAGCTAGATTCTGACATGCATTTGCACGAAACCTTATAGACATTCATAGAGAAAGTTTGAAACTTTGAAAGCCAAACTAAGAAAAATTGCTGAAGCTAAAAGTTAGGGCCTGGAGAGATAGATAGTTTGTCATAACGAAAAACATTGGAATGCTGATAGTTAATAATATGCCTTAAAATTTGAAAATATGTAATAATTTTATTGAAAGATAAATTTTAGTATATATTTTCTTGTAAGATTTGTAAATGTATGTTTTATTTAAAAATATTTTGTTTATGTGTGTTTTAAAGTGTTTATTCAGAAGGGATAAGATGAATATATTTCTTAGCCCCTTCGCGCCGACTGTCACGTCTACGTGCCAGCAACGAACACACTCACTTCCCGGCCGACATGCAGGCGTGCCAGAGCCGACTGTCACGTATTTGTGCCAGTGTCCTGGAACGTTTCAAAAACTATAATATCAAAAACTATAAGATGGCACTTTATGTCCATATGGTTTCAGATACATGTAGATTAGACCTTCTACTCGAAATGAGAGAAGCATGACTCACATTCACCTGTTTTTGATTATATAAACAAATGGGGAAATAAACGATTCCGAATGGTGTGCTTTATGACGTCTCTTTAAATTCGTACGCTGTAGTAGTTTATTGTAATTAGAGAAGTTTTATTTTCGCCAAAGCGTTGGGTATTTCAATTTGCAGCTTTTAGAAAATTATTAGATCTTGTTAGACGTGAATTCTTTCTGTTTTTACCGTTGCAATGTCGCAGCGTCGAAAATGTTTAACAGTGCATAAAATAGCAGAAATGATACAAAATTTTTCAAACATTGATTCTTAAACAGATTCTGTTAGTGATACTATGATATATTCTGATCATAAAGAATGTTGCGTTGATATTTCGGAAATTTCATGGATTTAGGCTTAATAGCAAAAAAGCCCCCCTGCCCTGGACAGATGCGCGCGTTGAGCTTCCCGTCGCGATGAGCGCGCGTTTGAGCTTCCCGTCGCGAAGGGGTTAGGATAAGGTACTACTTAGATATTTAACGGGTACGTATGTTTGTATTTTATCTCTAAACATTAGTTCAAAAAATGTTCACCAAATTACTCTTATGATTCTAGGTTTCCCAGAATTGAGTTAAATACAAAAAATTTTTCATTCCGTGAAAAGTTTTCTCCAACAGGGCAGGAATGTAAGACTGTAATGATCTCTATGATGGAAAGACGATACTGCCTAGGCAGCAAGACGATCTCAGATTTTGTTTTTTTAAGAGGAAGGGAGGGAATTATCATATTTATAGAGACTGTCAAGAGTATTTTTCGTTTTTAACAATTTCATGTAGTTATATTTTGTGTATTCAAAGAAGATACTAAATAATTGGATGCTAAATCATAGGTCATTATATTGTGACAAAAATTTAATTCAACAGCTCTGCAAATCATTCAATGCATTACACCGAAACTCTGTGTAGGACAAAAGAAGCTAGGAAATTTGGAGATTAGAAAAAGGAACACTATTCATAGATAATTTGTTACACCACCAAGAAAAAAATATTGGAGAAAAACTTTGGCTGGATATATTTCCCTGCTTAACAGGTACTGCAGTGTTTGAAGAGCTGTTCCATAAATTAACTGCTGCCCATCTTGAACAGGAGTTGTTTAACTGTGTAACTGTTGCCCAGCCGGAGCAAGAGGTGTTGCACTGCTTAATTGTTTCTCAGCTTACACAGGAGCTATTCCGCTGCTTAATTATTGGTCAGCTTGTGCAGGAGTTCCACTGCTTAACAGGTACTGCAGAGCTAGAACAGGAGCTGTTCCACTTAATATGGATGGCAAAACTTGAACAGGAATTGCTGGGTAAAAATTGTATGTAATCTGTTGAGCTTGAGTAATTTCTAAATAATTTACTGGTAATACTTGTGCAGAAACAGGAGCTGTCTGCTGGTAATTTATTGGAGGCGTTGATAAAGGATCTAGGTTTTCTCTTGGCTGTTCAGTTTGAGTAGATTTGTCAGGCTGTTGGAAAGCTGTTCCTCTTAATTTAGAACTGCACTACTATTTCTCTATTATAATTGTTCCTACTGACTTTGATCTGGACCACTAAAATGATATCCATATAGTTAGTTTTCCTTTTGATCCCTGTGATAATTGTTTCTCTTGATAGGTTTTAGAAAATGGGTACCTATCATCATCCAAATTAAGACCCGAATCAAGATCTTCCAAAGATTTTCCAGAAACGAGTGGTTTGAATTTTGTAAAAAGCGGTATGGAAGTATATTTGCTTTTATTCTTTATTACGCTTGTTGGTGCAAAAATATCTTGAGCAGTGGTTTCTTCAATTTCTCTTTATGGTAATCCTATGGCTCCAACATCTTCAACTGGAACTTGTTCCTCAGCAGCAATAGCTTCATCAACTAAATGTAACAAATTCTCGTCACCTGGAAAAATAATTTTTCAATTAAGACTGCACTGTTGCAAAACTTGTAGGTCCCACATAAATTATCCATTGTTTGAAAAATGCTAGTACATTAAACAAATTAACCAAACCAAGCAATGATCAAAACAAACTTAGTTGTTAAAATGGTCATTAGTGAACATAAAACTTTGATTATTTTTAAATAAAAGTAAACACAATAAAAATTTTTTACATTTGTAAAAATGTTTCGTTTCATTACAAAATTTAATATGTTACCCTTGCAAATTTTGTTCTCACCTGCTGAAAAGATCATTTTTATGATCTCTCGGGGATTATCCTTTGAATTACATTTTGACTTTTAATACATTTCTATTTTTAAAAAATTGTTACTACTCTATAAATAGTAATTTTAATACATCTTGAAATGAGTTCTACAGAGGTCTCATTTAAAAAATTATCTTATATAAAATTTTTTCAAAGGCTCATTAGTTTGTCTCATAATGAGAGTTTATGATTGATAAAATTCCTTATCAAATGCATAATGTACATTTTCTTTTCATGAAATGTAATTACTATGGAAGTCATTTTTTAATTTTATATTTTCTT
>JAPDSC010138482.1:0-10853 GCA_026290005.1 Latrodectus geometricus
ATCATCCTAGTTGTGACTTTCAATGAGTAATATATTTATTAACAATAAAATAATTAATGGCGATTAGTATTGGAAAACGGTTGAAATAAATATGTTTTAAGAAAATGCATTCCCTTCTGATACATAAATACATTCAAAGAATTTTCGGAGCTTTGTTAACATGAAACCTAAAAAATATGTATCCAGAAATATTTTATAAAATAGTTAATAACTTCAGTGCTATGATAGAACATTTAATGTGGAAAAAAATTCTCATTAAAATTATGTATATACAATATTCTATTATACCCTTACAATATGTATATTTAATCTCTCAAAACTCACGGAATCCAATCAATACTAAAACTATTCGTGCATTACAGATAATGTTAAAAATATTAAAAGTAATAATAAATTAATTGAAAGCAAATAGTACTGCATTATTATTTAAAGCATATAATACATGTCTTCTGAAATTATGTCCATCAATTATATTCTAAAAATTTTTAGAAACAATTTTTTTTAACTTGGTCTACATTTTATCCCTTGCTATTGCTTTCTGAAAAGGAAGTTTGAATTATTTTATAAAAATAAAAAATTTTAATATTTATTGCATAAGTAAAAATATATGTTAATTAATAATGATATATATTAAGTTTTGTAATGTACACGTTTGTACAATCATTCTACATTTTAGTTTTCAAGAAATTAATTTATATTTGATTGATTAAGTAAGTTGAATTTAAGTGTCAAAAGTATTGTAAAAGAGGATATGTGAAAAAAGTATTAAACTATTATGTTTTGATGAAATTTAGCTTGTCACTAACAAAATAAGACAAAAATGTTCTATTTATGCAAAATAGAAACTACAGATGATTTTATTTATAAAAATGTTTTAATAATTCATTGGTATTTTAAAGATTCCTATCAATGCTAAGCTGTAAGAAAGAAAATTTAAAATTTCGTTAAAAATTAATTTATGTACATATTTGGGAAATAAGCTTAATAAACGCTTTCAGATAAAGCAGAATTTGTGTTCACACACAAATTTATTCTCTTAATGTAATATATCTGCTCCAAGCATACCATCAATCACAGTGCATGCAGTTAATTAAATTTGTTAAGGTCCAGATAACGCCAGCTTAAAAGAATTCAGCAAAATGTTTTCTCTTATTATAATATTCAGTTGAATGCTAAACTTTGCTCTTAATGAAGTTATTAATGGAAAACTAACGTTGCAAAGAGAATTTTGAAAAAATAAAATATTATTTTGGTATTTGTATTACCATTTCAGAAGAATATTGATACATTATTTTTAGTTTAAGATTACTAGTTTTTGTGCATAAGGATATTTTCAGTATTTTAAAGAACTTATTCTAATTATAAACCTAATTGAATTAAAATATACATTCATTGAAAATGTAATGAATATTTTAAAGTAAAAATAAAGTATTCTAACATTGTTGAATGAAAAGTAATGTAAATTAGACTAATATTTTGCTTAATTTGAATCAGTGAATGTTAATATTATTTGTGTGTGGGCAAAGAGTTATAAACATAAAGAACAATAGAAAGTATTAATTTTCTTTAAAAAAAATATTTATATGTAAATAAATTTATTCTGTTTATAAAATTGGTTTATGTGACATATTACAAAATATTAATTCCTTTAATTAGATATTTAAAATAAAATTGGAATTGAAAATGCTTGTTTGAAAAAATGATTAATTTCATTAATTTTACAAAATTTAAAAGTGATCACTTCGGGTAGTATATTTTAGGAATATTATTTTTCATTATTTTTTTATATTTTCAGAGGAATTTTTACAAAATAAATTTGCTTATTTTGACAAAATAAACTCGTAAAATTGAGATATAAATTAGTTTTTAAGATAGTCTTTGAATTTTTCCAATGAATCATCAAAACAATGAAATAAAACATATTTAAATAATGCAAATATTTCTTTATATATTACTACAGCTTTCTTTATATATTACTACATGAGGACATTTTCAGCAAGTCATTATTTTATTAACAGTGAAATTAACTCAGGAATTGTATAAAGAAGTAAATAGGAGTTTTTTCAGAATAAAAATCATTATAAATTTATAATACTCAATTTGCTAAAATCTAAGAGTATTTATTAACTGTATGCATTCAAAGTAATTATTATATTCTAAATATGTATTAGTAATCTTAATGTTCTTAAGTACATATGAAATTTTTCTAAAATTATTAAGAAAATTAAATGACTTCATAAAGCTTAATTATTTTAAAATTTATTTACCATTTAACTGCTTCAAAATAATTCTTAATTAATTGCTGCAATATTATAAAGTCAAATATTAAAAATTATGAAAAGCTAGTAAATTTATCGTAATGAAATGTATTTTATCCAAAGTATTATTTTAATATTTCTTTTGTACTACAAATTAAAGTAAAAACAATTTCCTTTTGAAATAAAAATTTACTTGAAGAATTTAATCACTTCATCATATTAAAAGATTTGAAACTTGAGAAGAAGATTTGTAAACGTCATTTTGATTCACTATTTAAATAAAGTCATTACCAAAAAATATTTACCCTGTTTTCAAGATCTATCTATTTAGGTTATGTGGTTAAAAATGCATGACTAATCAGAATAATATTTGGAAATCACTAATTATCAGTAAAAAAATTGTTTAAAGTTTTTTCAAGTTTAATTCCTAATTTCATATTCTTCATAAGTATTATTATGATGATCGGAACATTATTATGATAATGAAGTCCATATTAAAACATAAAGAAGAATATTGAATTCGAAGTAACGCCTTAATTATTCAGGTTATTTTCTCACAATATATGCATTCAAGCACAATGTAATTTTAAAACAAATGTAATGCAACCATTAGAAGTTAGAACAGATTACCTAAGATGTGTGTTTTTTCTACTTGTCTCAATTCAAATTTCATTTTGGAAAATTTCGTATTCTCTACTTTTTTCAATTTATATTTTGATGTTTACAAATCTTTTTCTCAAGTTTATAAACTTCTCATATATTCTTTGGATAGTTTTAACAACACTTTATTTAAATCGTCATTCAGTAAATTGTAATAATATTTAATGATATTGAAATCAACTTATGAAAAAATTTTTAACAATATTGAATCCCTATTATGAATAATCTATGAATCAAATTCGGATTACGTAAACTATATCAAATGTATTCATTGCGTCAAAAATCGATGCTCAGTAAATTAAAGCGATTATTGCTGTTTATAAGGCTAACTTAAAAATAATAAATTTGCTAAGGGCAATAAGAAATAATATTTTTAAATATAATGGATATTTTCAAAAATAAATAGTATGGCTTAGCATTCTTTGATGATTAGTATAATTAGTGCTTCAATTACTAATACTACATAGTGAAACAAAATGTAATGTAATTGGTTAACAAATTTAAGATTTTTCTACATTCAAAACATAATAAACTCGCTTGTAACTTGATAATAACTATTCATAGATGCCATTTTAATATTTAATTTTAAGTGTAATAATATATTCTATCAATATTGAAAAATATCACAATTTCAAAGTGAATAAAACTATTTAGTAAAATTACTAACAATTACATATAACTATTTAGCCTACCTCATAAAAATAATTTCTATACCATTATGAATGCTTTTTATATATAAATGATAAAATATAAAATACATATCAATGAACTTCTCTATAAAATTTCTAACCTGTTATGATTTTTCAATGATTAGTTTTGAAGTATTTAGAAGTTTTATATAATAAAATACTGGAATAATAAACATAATTAAATAATGTATATTGTTTCATATTACTTATACTTTGTAATTGAAATTGACTGAGTAATATCTTTTTTCACCATGGTGAATTGATGAAATATTAAAAAATTAATCATTAAATTAACTTAGATCTCTTAATTTAAAATAAATATTATTTTTTAAATTATAAGAAACAAAAGGTATACAAGTGTTCACAATACATAAAATATTAAATATTATATATATATATATATATATATATATATATATATATATATATATATATATATATATATATATATATTCTCTTCATCTATGAGTTATATTGACAGAGATATTTCAAAAGTCTATTAACTGGCATACCAAAAATTTCAATTGAGAGAGAGAGAAAGAAAGAGAGAAATCAATCATTAAAAAACGATCAGTTTCCAATGTAGCAATTTGAAACATCATAACTATTCGTTGTTACTGAATTTTTTTATTCAAAGGTGGTATTTATTTCTTATTCTTGTGGATCATATATGGATATACTTTGATTCCTTTTTGAAAGTAATGTTGCATGAAATGACAGTGGGAATGTTGTAAATTACTGTTTTGTCATTATAATGATTTTATCTCACCTGTAAAAGATAGCAATATTTTTTAATGGTTATTTATGAACTGAAATATTCCTGATACGTGTTATTTGTATGAACATTTATCTGAAATGCTTCATTTTCCCATTTTTATTGTTATTTTAGGATATACTCGCATTTCTCATAAGTTTATGATAAGAAATGTGAATATTGTTTGTCCTTAAAATTTTACATCGTGCCTATAAAAATTTTAATAGTAATAAAATTTTTAGTAAATGAATTTTTTATTATAGCGTGTACATTAGTTTATGAACAACTTTTTTAATGAAGAAAATTAAAATAATTTAATCATTCTAGAACATTGAAAATAAACATTATTAATATATTTGTCATTTAAAAAAAGCGTAAGTCAAGAATTTGTAAAAATTAAATGAAGAAAATGCTTTTATAAATAAGTTTAACAAACAATGTTTTGCTTTAAAAATTGTCAGCTAATTTTTGAAGAAACATTATCTCAATTCATTTCATCCATTAAAAAAAGTTCATGTGCAAAGAAAAAATTCCGTTTGCTAAAATAAATAAATTATAATTGATTAACATAGACATCTGATATATATTTTTTTATCAGTAGCAGATTTATAGTAATTCAAACTGCTTAAGTTAATTGCTTTTTCAAATTATTATCAATTTAAGAATGATGTCAGGAAATTAAATTGTAATCATGCAAAAATGATTTAATGACAACACTTGGCATGTTAAACAACATGCCAAGGGAAGTCATTAATATATAAATTTCAATATCGATATTATACCTAATTAGTTTCGAAATTTATATTTTACATTATTCTTACATGGCTTTTTAAATAAAGGCAGGCTTAAAATTGTAATGCAATATTAAAATGTAAAATACTACTCTTATAGGCTATATATTAAATGTAAAATACTGTATTAAAATATAATAATATTACTTAAACAAAGTTTTTTTATACACAAATTAATTTCATAAAAAGTTCATATGAACTCTAAAATTTAATTATTCAAATTTTTGGAAATAAATTTGTGCTGTGAAAACCAATATTTTTCAAAGATTAATAGTAAGAAAAAAATTAAATTGCATCACATTCAAAAGCAATTTTTAACTTTTATAAATTTGTGAAAATTATCAGCACTTTATGGGATTTTAATTTTTTTTATACACAAACACACCCATAGTATTTGCAATATTTGCCAATATCCTTAACAGAAATTAAACGTATGTTTCACTGAAAGATATCTTTGTTAATAAATAGATTCTTTACACCTATTTTGAAGTTAATTAACATGTTAGTATCTCGTTAAGAAGATTGTAACACATTTAAGTCAAGAATTAGTATTTTGCACTTTCTATACAATTTTTCATAATAAGAAAATTAAAATATTCTAACAGGAAATGGAAAATAATTTATTTATAAAATTATTTTTAGTTTATACAGCAAAATGTATTTTTCTAGTGTTGAGAAATTTATACAGAAGAAAATAAGTTTTTAGATTTGAAGTTGTCTACTACAGTTGCTAGAAAGGGAGATCACCATGATTAAAATAATGTTCCTATTCTGAGGCTCAAAGATTAATAACTTCTCACTATCCAAGCTGGAGTCAGTTACGAACAGGCAGAGATATTTTTAAGATGATTCCAACTTCAACATAAAATACAAAAGTCATCTTATAGTAAGAATTAAACTTCTTCAGCTGATATAAAAGCTATGAAAGGTTTTTAAGCTGATATTTTCTAAGGAGGATTCACGCAAGTCCTCACTATCCTCCAGTGAGGCCATGCAACTGGAGGTTGATGCTGTTAATCTGCATCCCTAGACCGACAATTTATTGCGGTTGACAGAAGTCTTGTCTCTATGCTCCACATAAGGAGCTTGATAATTTAGAAAAAATCTTTGTTTCATTGAATTGCCATGGCTTAAGATTAACGTTTGGAAAACATGAAGTCTATTAGCCCACATATTTGTAAAGTCTATCCCTAGCATTGCTATTATAATATAAGATTAATTGTTTGGGAAAGATTGTAGTGATTATGGTGTAGTGTTTGATGGTATATGTATATCTAAATCCATTAATTTTCACCGCATTTCCTACCCTTTTAATATGACTGTACAGGCTCTTACCGTAAGTATTCATATTTCATGCTTAACTACCGTCGATATTCTATATTTATTAACATATTATGTCATCCACCAAGATGAACTTGATACATTCGTCAATCCGCTATTTATTCCATTTTTGGATTTGACATGAATGGTTTTTCTTTTCTATCACCAAATCACATAGATGCTTGCCAGTCTGGTTCTTCAGTTCAAATTGAATTAAAAGTGCGTTTACTTTGTGTTCGTCTTTAATAAAAATACAGTTACCATTCTATTGACTCTAAAAATATTCCATTTTTTTTTTATTCTTTCGTTAGGAGTTACACTATTCTTTGGCAAAGAAATGTAGTCATCAAAGAAATGCAGAAGCTAAGTAAAGAATGTAGAAATTAGAAAAATGAGCTGTTTATAAAAGAAATTTTGAAACAATGCAGGTTGCATTTATTACGGAATTACTCTAATATGTTAATTCTAAGAAACGACTGATTCAAAAGAATATTGAACAGCAGGTGAAAAATTACAATTACAATTCCAAGGGTATTGTTAGATAGAAAGATGCTGAAATGATGATTGATTATCAATAACTTTTTTCCCTTGATTATTAATTTTCGAAGTGCAGAATGTCTCTGTGCTAAATGTGATCTCCAACGGGTTAATAAACATAATTCTTTGCTGGTAAAAAATAATACAGGGCTCCAGACAGAACAGTTTATTTCTGATAAAGGTCCTTATTTGATTAATAGCAACGAGAAAATATACTTCCAAATACCCACAAGAGTTTTCCATAACTCGATTTAGCCATTAGATCTCCATTACCACCACCAATATTAAAATTTATTTTAAAAAATTATCTTCACAATAACATTTATTTTCTTTTCCTCATCTCCTAGACTGGTGATAGTAATGACAAGGCTTTCTTACTTACACGTACAGTCAGTTTAATTGGACACTCGATTCAAAATTAGCAGTTAATAATGAAACAGTAAGGATTGAGGACATCAGTGAATTGTCGAGAAAGTAACTGAAGCAATTATCTATGGAGCTGAAGCAACAGTTTTAAAAAGTTAATCTAGAAATACATCACACAGGATGAGTTTACCATTCTGACCTGGCCAGAAAACTCACCTGACGTAGATGCAATTGAGAATCTGTGGGACCATCTTGATCGGGTTGCTTACAGAATGGATCCTCCTCCCCCTATGATCAAGCGCAGCTGCCACGACACTGGAGTCAGTGTGACTAAACATTCCAGTCCAACACTCAGAACCTAATAAAACCTCCTCCTGTAAGTCTATCAGAAGTCAGCTACCAAATGTTTCTGGACGAAGGAATTCTTGCTTTTGAAAAAAAGTCACATTAATGTAATTTGACTATGTTGACTCAAAACATTTTAGAAAGGGTCCTTTAAAGAAGGATCCACTCATGATAACATCTCATATTTTGAATTCCAGATTCGAAATGAATTTGTATGAATAAATCCTCTGGTTTCTATTTTTTATATTGAGGAATCCTATGAGCAAGCTTAGCCTTATGGAATTCTCATTTCATGATTTTAGTAATCCAGGTAATTTTCCAATATTCTTTCAAAACTTCTCGCACTACTGTGTTTTTAAAGTCCATATTGGATCCATACGCCCAATATCTTTATTAAGTCTGAGGGTGTATTTCAAGGGTCTGCTTCAAGTGTTGCAATTTTTAATTTGTACATAAGTAGCATCAGGACTCATTTTCTGTTTTGTATTGGACAAATTGAATGTGATCAACCTGCAAATTTCTTACCAAAGTCAAACAAGTGTTTAATTGAGATACAACTAGAAACTTCTGCCAATAAAATAGCTGCATTTTGAGCTAAGAATGGAATTACTTTCTCTCCTAACAATAGTAAACATGTTAATTTCTTTAAGATGATTAGCTTTCCAGAGGATTCTGTCGCCTAGCCTAATAATGCACCAATACTCCTGGTCAGTGAGGTAAATTGTCCATGGATAATATTTGATTGAAGGTTAATTTTTCTTCCGTTAATGATTTAATTCTGAAAATGAAGTGTGAGCGAGCTCTTAATTACCTTAAGGTGCTCTCTTATACATCTTGAGGTGATGATTGCACATCATTGCTTCTAGTATACCAGTCAATAATTTTATCTCGTATTGACTATGAGTGATATGTATATGATCTACTAGATCCTCAGTTTTAAGCAAATTTAACATTGTCCATCACCAGGTTTAAGAATATATTTCCTAGAATTTCACAAAATTACCAGTTAGAGTCTTTGTGTAATTTTCCAAAAATCACCTTAAGACATGAGATGAATGCAGCCACTTTGCAATTACTACTCTGAGATCATTTCTAATACTCACTATTCTTTACGTTCCTATATTCTTACTTTTGCATTGAGGATATTATATGAAGATTCCTCTTATAATATCCCACATTTTTTAACTTGAATCAAAACTCATATTTTTGATAGATTTACGTGATATCCTTTTTTTTTAAAAATGGATAATCTTTCACTTACATCTTGGGACCAAAGAACAATCAATGCTTTTGCTCAATATAGAAAATTAGATACAACATCCATTATTTTTTCAACAGCTCTTTTCATTACATTACTATCAATATTTCTTTTATCTTACGATATTCATGGATGTATCCAAAGCTGCAGGTTCATTTGGTTTTGGAATATTTTTGAAAACATGATTTACAGTTAAAGCCTCCATACTGCCTGCTACATCTTTACTGCTGAAGCTACAGCAAAATGTCAAGTACTTAAACTTAATACCACAAATTATTTTAAGTTCTGTATATATACTGAAATTTAGAAGGTCTTAGACGCATTGAGTAATTAAAAAATTATTTTCCGGTTGTAACCAAGATTTTCCAAACATGGGAATTGATATCATATTTTTGGCCCCCAAAGAATATGATATAAAGTTCTTCTTGATCCTAGTTCACGTAGGGGGGGACAATGAGACAATTATGGGGAAAATTAGAAGGCTGGTACAATAATATAAAAGCTAAAGCAGCATCGAGTTTACATCATCCATCTATTCCTCTGTTAGACATAATAATGGTTTGAAAAATATTGTTAATTCTATATGGTAGGAGTTTTGGAACATGCTGGTACCAAACAAATTGATAGCCATTTTCCACATGCAATTTCATTACCCGTTTTACCGTTTTAAGAAATGATGTTCTTTTATTTCACCATCAATTCGGACACGCACTTTTCACACATGAAACATCTATTTCTTAATGAATCAAATCCATGGTGTAAAACATGAGACAAATAATTTTTTTCTGATTTTAATTTCATGCACAGAATTTAACATTTATGTTTTATAATTTTAACACAGACAATTTTTTAAGAATGCTTGATTTGGTCGGGGAGATATCATACAGAAATCATTTTACCTTTTTGAAGGCAATAAGTGTTAGACAATTTATTTAAATTTTATAATTCTTATTTTTTAATTATGTACTTAATTAATTAATCATTATATTCTTAAATTTAGGTTTTAAATTATTTATATAAAAACGTTTTTGATTTTTATCATTATCTTAATATTGTTTGTGTTTTCTAAAAATTAATTAAAAAAATAAAAAAATTTACCTTCTGAAAACTTAAGTTATGGAGCACTATTCCCCTTTTGGACCTCACACAAGAAAACTTAATCAAAACAGTAAACATACAGTAAATTTTATGATAAAATATTTTTACATTTTATATTGAAACATATCTGTTGTTCATACATGACAAATCTTTAATTAATGAAATTATTTGTTCAATAATATTTCGTATACGTATTTTTTACTAATAGAAATAAGGCATAATGAAAAATGAATAATATTTCGAATACATTGTTTATGTGTAAAAAAATTAATAATTTATATACAGAAAAAATGATAAAAAAAAACCAACCCTTGTAATCAATGTAATAAAAATATAAGAATTGGTATAATGAGAATATCTAACACTTAATTTTCATAAATTAATATTAAAAATATTAATTTTTATTAACATGATAAAATAATGAGCATTTAACAATTAAATAAAATAATGAATACTTTAATATTAAAATAATTTTTGAGTACTAGAAAGCTTCTCAGAATTTCATTGACTATTATGTGTTTTAAAAATTTTCAGATTGTGCTCTCTAACCATTTGTGTAGCGTCAATCTCAAATAAAATGCTAAATTCAGAATTAACTGTTTAATGACAAAATGAATTATAATATTCCATCAGATTTGTTAGAATACATTTAAATATGAAATTACTTATACAAAATGTTTTAAAACACGTTTATATATATATATATATATATATATATATATATATATATATATATATGTCGTAGTGCAAACGACATAAAAGGAGCCGCAGAGGAAA
>JAPDSC010138484.1:0-20853 GCA_026290005.1 Latrodectus geometricus
GCGGTTTTTTTAAAAAGTCGCCAAAAATCTCACCATTTTGTACAAGCAAGATTGGAATTAGTCAGAATCCCTCATCTGCGATTTGTCGGAATGTGTTGGGTTGCCAGAAAATGTTATTTACAGCCAAATATGGGAAACTCATGCCAATAGTGACTGTACAGTAAATCTCAGGCTACAGGCACAGCTCACCATGAGCAAAAATCACTAAATGTGGTAAAATTTGGCTTTTTCCCCCTTTTAAAATTAATTCACCAAAATCAATTTAGTCATATGTAGGCACCGCTCTTCAACACTTTGCTTTAACTACAAATTTGTTCTATTTTTGAAGTTGTGTGTTCTTAAAATTTAAGCATACCTGAATATTGTGCATTGAAATGGATACTATAAAGCAAGTAGATGGGGGATCACTTTGATTCCTACCTCGCTCAGTGTATATTTTATTCTAATTATTTTTTACACAGGCATAGAATTTCTAGAATTGTATTTTAAGTACCTAAATTTTCACTAATTAACAAACTACAGAAATCTTCTATTTTCGTAATTCCTAAATTGTATTTAAGTAATTAAATTTTCAATAATAAACAAAAGTACATAATTGTTCTATTTTTCAAATTATTCCAGATATGTTTTCTAAATTTAATAGTTTTTGCAGAAATTGTTAAATTTGTGCAATCAAAATTTATTTAAGTATGTAAAAGAATTCATTTATTAATTCTGAAATTCTTCATTTTAGTTAATTTTAAATAAATGTTATTAAATATAATATTTATTTTAATTATTTTTGCTACTTTATTTCCTTGTATTTCCTTCAATTTTAATTCTGAATTATTTTTAAATAGAAACTTTTAATTGTTTCTTAATACGATTACTGTGTTCTTATTTCATGTTAGGTTTAGCAATTAGAAATCCCCGTTTTCTTAGGGTTGTTATTATTTTTAAACAGTCAATTAGTACGCATTGTGGGTTACCATTGAAATTCCAATAACTTCATTTTCTCCACTCAGCAAAAAAAATTTTTCCATTTGGCGAAGCTGTGTCCATAAATTCATTTTAACCCTATAACTTTTCCATTCTGTAGTTGCTGATTTGATAGGTATATTTATGTAATACCATTTTGAGATTCATAATTCTTTATTTTTGCTTATGTAAAATTTTGAAGAACATTATAGCGGTACTAAAATCAAACTATATATCATAAAATTACTTTATGCTATGAGTCTAATATTTTCATTTGCTAAGTTCGCAATAAAAATGTATAGCATGCTGATTTATTTGTCCCTCATAAAAATAAAGTTTAATCAAATATGGTCTTTCAAAAATTTTGTTTTAAAATGGGATAGGTAACTAACATCATATTATTATTTTTTGTAAGTTTAAAGATGTCTGAATATTTAAATATGGAATATTTTTGGATATTGGAATCCAAGGGAAAGTTTACTGTAAATCACAGCATAACTTTCTGCAAGCAATTTTTTTCAAGAAAATCATGTTCAGTTTTGTTCAAAGAATTATTGATCTCCACATATATATTTAAAAATAAGGAGTTTAGGTTTCAATAAGTTTTTAATTTCAAAATATACATCTGTTTTAGAAGTTGAAGAAGTTATAGCTGAAGATTATGATGACAATGAAAATAGAACTAGTGAACAGAATGGAAATGAAGTAGGAAAATATACTGAATTAAATGAACCTTGGGAGGGTTGTCCTAACAAGTGGAATATATACCATGATTGTTCAACTTATTGCAAAGAGCACTGGGGCTCTGGAAAGCCACAATCTTCACCTAAAACAGAAAAGAAACGTTTATCAATGTTAAAGAAATATCCATTACCAAATGAATGGAGCGAAGTGTACGATCCTGGAACGTAAGTAATATTTATGAATCCTACTGCACTATTTGTTTTATTCATTTTAATTTACATTTATTAACTAAAGTTTCAGTTTGTAATTTCTTAAGATTCATTTCTGACTGAAATTCTTAACCAGTAATACTGTAATTTTAAATGTGCTTTAATTTGTTTTAAATATAAATAAATGTTACAGCATAGAATATTTTTAAATATGAATAAATGTTAATATGAACTTTTATTATTGTTTGCATTAATATTTTATTATATATATTTATATTAACTTTCAACTTTATATATTTTAAAATTTGTAATTTAATGAAATTACAAAATGATACTTATGATTATACATAATATTTAACAATTTAACTTTATTACAAAACATTTCTTTAAAAATAAATTTAAAAAATCCAAATTAATATATTTTTATGTGAAACTGTTTTATGTATATTATAAATGTTGTATAATATTTTAGAAATGCTTTCACACACACGTTTTAAAATAGTGAGATTTTGAGAAATAATTTTTAACAAAATGCAAATAATGAATATCAAGCATTAAAAAATATAATTTCTTATTTTATGTTGATAAATAATATATAAATTTATCTGTCTCTCTGATGTGTTTTTATATTTTTTTGTTCTTAAAATTATAAATTCTAAAATTTTGTTGTTATCATAACTTATTCCTTAGTTATTAACTTATAATAATTAAAGAACAAGAAAAGTAACTGGAAAACTTAATCAATTATAAAATTACAGGATGAAATTTTATTTGTGGTAAATTTCTTCAGTTTATAATTTAAAAGTTGTGTTAAATTTTTTTGTAACTATATTTAAAAATTCTTGATAATTTTTATCTGGACTTACGAAGCATTTGATATTTATCATGCATGAAACCCACTTTTAGTTGCATTATTGAGCTGTCTCTCTCCTTCTGTAATTCATATATGTATTATTTTAGCTAACATTTGTTAAAAACTAAAATTTTCAATGTGATTTAAATGACAGTTAACTTAATGAATATTAACATAGTTATAGTAATAATAGAAGTAAGACAATATTGAATTATTTTATACTATTAACATGTAATTTCTAAATCATTCATAACTTTATTTTTACTAGGCTCTGTAGAAACACTTTTAGTGTGTTTTTCCTTAAAACAGTTGTATGAAAAATTTACATGTTATTCCATAGAATAGCACTTATGAAATAGTTTTTAAATTTTATTTTGTAAAACGCATCAAAATTTGTCTGACATTTTACACATCATTGATTATTTCTAAAATTTTAATTTTAAATATAAATAAATTTAGATAAAAAATGTAATTTTTTATCATTAAATTCTAATTAGGTAAGAAATGATTTATGAATAAATCATTTTATTTTATGAATAATGTACCATTTCAAGCTGATAATAAATAAGTATTTGTTATTATTTTATGAGTATAATCAAATGTCTATTGCAAAAATTCTTTAATTGTATCTTTGGTTGAAATAATCTTATTTAAAAAAATTACAATATGCTTCAAGGTTTAATGATATGTATAATTTAAGTTAATTATTTTTCAGTGTTTAAATATGAAAATTATTCTTTCTAATATGCCCATCTTTTATTTATTTATTTATTTATTTTTTTTTATCTAAGACCATCATCATTTATAAAAATATTAAATTTATCTGCTTTACTTGTTTCTCATTGCAGTTTGAGATATTATTTAAAAAATATAATTATTGAGTTTTACTTTATTTTTAGTGCTCGACATTATTATTGGAATACAGTTTCAGGAGAAGTAGCTTGGTTACCACCAAACCATCTCCGTTGCAAAACTTCACAGCCAGCTTGTAAGTTAAGAGGTAAGTTTAGTAAGTTATATCCCATTTTATTTTTATGATTGTGCTGCCAGCTGAATGTTTAGTCTTTTTGTCTCCAGTTCAACAGTTCGTGGGTTCAAATCCTGCCTTGGGCTTGAGTGTTTGTAGTGGTTCTGAAACTATTTGTAAATGTTGGTCTTGATCTAATTTGCTCTCATATGCTTAAAATGACCATTGTATGACAAACTAAATAAAATGTTTTATTTAATTTATTAGCAGATACGTTTAGAATTCATGTTAGTTCTTTCATCCTACTGAAGATAAAATTAGAAATATGCAAAATCAACTGTTTTCTATCACAAAATGTATTAATATGATAAATTTGTTAATGAAGCAAAATTGATTGCAATTCTAGAACATGAAAAATACACATTTTTTTTAAAATTTAATTAGGTATTTTCTATAACTTCAAATTCAAAATTTGTTTAATCTTTTCTTAAAATAGTTTTAAAGTATTGTTTTAAATTTAAAGCTTATAACTTCTTATAATTTTGCTTCAAATTGACAGCTTCTGTTTAAAAAAAAAAAAAAAAAATTCTTTCAAGATAATAAGATCAGACACTAGACTTTCAAACCCAAAATAAATTAAATGTAAATTAAGGTAATTTTAAATACAAAATATTAATACAGATTTTAAAATTTTCACCTTTTATTCTTCACCTATTAATGCTCCAAATTATTTTAATCCATCTATTTCTAAATTAATATATTTATTACTGTAAATTAGAAACTTACTACTAAAATGTCATTATTGTTACAGTTTGAAAGAGGAAAGTTTAAATTTTTGATGCTCCAAATTAAGACCATTCAATGCTATTCCAAATCACTGGATATGAGGACAATCATTGCTCCAAATTTTTTCTTATAATTGATGTTTAAAATCGTTCAAATTTGAGTTTACTTTAGTGTCTTCATTTAACATTAGAAATATAAATTCTAATTCATGTGTGTAATTATTTTGTGTTATTAAAATATTTATTAAATATCATAAAGTTAAATGCAATAGTTAATAAATTTGAGGGAAAAATCTTTTTATACATAATTACAAGTGCAATTAAAACACCAGTTTTGTTATTTAAGAAAATGAACAATTGTTTATGAAAGCTATCTGATTTTTACTGTATTAAAAATTATTTTAAGAGAAAAATAATTTTGTAAATATGATACTAAATATACAAGTGCAGTTTAAACTTGATTAATAAAAGTTTTTTAAAAAAAAGTATAGGTACTCAAAAATTTCTAGGATTTAATAGAGAAAAGGATAAAATTTAAAAATAAATTAGACTTGTGGAATTGCCATTTTACATTTGTTCTCATTGATAAGTGAGGGAAAAAGTTGTACTATTTCTTTTGCCTATCAAGACTGATCTTTGTAAAGAAAATATAAGTATAAAATTAATTTATTTTTACATTTTCTCCCAATTAATATAATTCAGTCACTGTTCATTTTAATTAGTTCAATATTTCATGAATAAAGGATAATATATGATCAAATATGTTTTCTAGTGTATGTTGTCTCTTACTTTTTAAATAGTCTTTCATGTAATGTATTTAAATATGCATAAAATAATAAACTATGAAAACAAAAATGGAATAGACTATAGGATGTAGAATACATTTTAATGCAATTAGGAATACAAAAATGCATGGGGGGGGGGAAATGAGATATAGTGTTGCCATTATTAAAACATCAAAGAGAAAAGGAATAGAAGTTTGCAAGTACATACAAATAGAGACACCTAGGTTTTATTAAACCTACAAATAATACTTTATATTATACTTTTCTCATTACAAAGACCCAAATTAAATATGTTAAATGTTAGTGATGTGTGATTTAAGCATTCTACCAAATGTCAAAAATATGTATCTTCAGACTTGAATCATTTATAAAAATAATTTTTTAATTCTTCCATGTTTTATTTATTCTAAATTCTAACAATACATGTTAGTATGCTTATTTTTTTTATTATGTAACATTTTATGATTGACAACAATTGGAGCCTTATAACAAATTATCTTTTTTAATAATTATTATTTATGATAGTTTTTTTTTTATATAATAGCTTCTATTATGTGTTATTCAACAAATAATATTGTAACAAAACAACAAAAATATATAATATTCAACAAATAATTCAACAACAAATAACAAATAATACACGATTTAAAATAAATTTAATTACATAATACACGCATGAAAATTAAATGTTTTTAAAAATAAATTTAGCAATTAATTGACCAATTAAAAGCAATTATTTCTTTTTGACAATTATACATTTCCTACTTTTAGTAATAGTTATTAGTCTCATTTGTAATATTATAGCATACTCTTATTTTTAGAGACATAACTGCTCAGCAAACAAAATAAATAATTTAATCTTTATGAAATTCTAAAATCTTAACCATTTTAAGACAGGCTCTTAATTACTAAAGCTACAAAATTATAACTGTATAAATAAGAAAAATTTTTAAAGAAAAAAAATAATACATGATTTATGATTACAATTTGGTTGTAAAACAAAACAAATGCTTTTAAAATATTAATCCTCAAAAGTCTATATTTGCATTATTGAAGAAGAAAGCTTTAGTAAATACAATTCATGCCTTTAAAATATGATATGATTTTATTCCTGAAATATTTTTATTTTATGTTTCAGCTTTAATTAAAGAAAACTTTCTTGAGCCAATGGATGAAGGTGAAGATCAAGAACAAAGTGTGAGTACAGTAAAATGAATTCTATTTTAAAAAAAAATATATTTTGAAATAAGATTTTATTAGTTTTTTTCCCTTCAAATATGTAATAAAATTTTTTTTTTCTGTAATTCTATTCATCATTTTTTGAGAAATAAAAAATAGAAAAAAAAGTATCAGTAATATTTAAAATTTCAAAAAGCAAATGTCTTTTTTTTTTTTAATAACCAATATTTGTTTTAACAGAATGTTATTATTTTATTTCGAAATTAAAGTTAATAACAAATAACATCTTCATTATTTTAGCTTATGTTTTGTAATTATTACAATCAGTGAAGTGTCATATCTTTAAATTTATAAAGAAATTTATTGTTCTTTTATTATTTGTTTCAAACTTAATATTTTCAGAAAGCAATAAAATAGTAATCTGTAAATATGTTAAGTTTGCTGCAATTCAATAATAAAATTATTTATCATTAAAACTATTTGCAAAGAAATTTGTTAATTTTCCATGATTACATGATTTTTGTAATACATTATCCCAAAAACTGTAATGTTAAAAATAAGACATTACCTCATTTGAAAATATGTAAATAATATGAGTAGATTGCTAGATTTAATTGTAATAATTCATTTGTAATTTTGTATGATGAATATTTTTATTGCTGAAATTTTATCAAATAAAATTGTTTCATTAATTCACTTACACCTGAAAAGTTTAACAAATAAGTTTTTTTAAAAAATAATGAATTCAATATAAAAATTTTTGATAAGATTGGTATCATTTTGTAAGGTTTTTGTTCCTACTAATTTAAGTAAAATATTTTGAGACATTTAATTAACTTTTAACTGTAACATGAACTTGTAACAGTGGTTACAAATTAAGGGAGCAATTTATTTTTCCACTTCAAAGACTCGTCTGTGTTTATCGTAACCCTAACTGGTTATATTTAGTATATAATTATGTATATCCCTGTTGATATTACATGTTATTTTTTAGAATATCAATGATCATTTTTATTCGTTTCAATGGTATAACTTATAAAAGTTGTAGAATAATTTTATTGTAAATTTTACTTAAAACAATTTGGCAAAAAATAATTGAGACAAGTAGTCTCTAAATCTATTTGTTTTATAAATTATTGTAATATATTCAGTAATATTACAAATACATCCAATGTGTAATGTATGAGACTTAAACGTTATTTTAGGAATCTGAAGAAGATTCTGAAGATGAGGAAAATGAACCAATGAATGAAGATAGAGAAAGAAATGATAGACGCCACAGAAGAGAACAAACAAAAGAAAGATCCAGGGGTACTCTTTTCTCTTTATTTTATGATACAGCAGTGTTTATATTGTTTTGAATATTCATTTTGAATTAATTAAATTATTATATTTATTTATCATATTGTGCTTTGCTTCCTTTTATATACTTTGTAATCAGCCAGTACCCTTTTAATAAATCAAAATTTCTATGCTATGAGTATTTTCATTATTACCATTAAATAAAACTAAATAAAACCAGATATTTGCTATGATTATATTAATTTAATCAAAGAAGCAATAAAAAACTGAAATGCAATGGCATAATCCTTGTGTTAGAAAATTCAGAAATTTGATCTAATAATTGAAATAAATTAATTTAGATATGGATGTATCAGCAATATATCAGAATAGAATATCATCACAGTAATCTTAAAAATTTAGTTGTTTACAAAACTGATTTATTTGATTAATGAATAACTTTAGAGATTGATGTTTAGTTTAATCATTTAATTTCATGTTAAATTTAAAGATTGAAAAGCTTTAAATAAGGTTGATTAATCAGTGCTTGAACTTAAATTAATGCTCAGTTATGTTCTACATTAAATTATGTGATTTTAATTATTTGGGTTCTGGGACATGTATGGTAGGAGTGTAAATGCCTTATGTATTCCTGTTCTCTTTAAGTTATGTCAACGTTTTATAAATTACTCATCAAAATTTCACATTCTTATTATATAAAACATAAAGTCATTGGTTTTTTAATTTTGATGTATTTTATTAAATGTGGCATTTCATATCTTGTTTCTACAACTGTTATTTTAACATATAATCTAATACTTTAATTTAATTATTGATTTTTCTTTCACAGTGTTTATATCAAAAATTGACTTTTGTACATAAGTTGTTAAAATTTATAATAAGTTTGATTTGTGTGTGTTTGTTCACATTAACCATTACATCGGAAGAGCTTTTTCTTCATTGAAAATTTTCAATA
Organism: Latrodectus geometricus; assembly: GCA_026290005.1. Classification (NCBI taxonomy): domain Eukaryota; kingdom Metazoa; phylum Arthropoda; class Arachnida; order Araneae; family Theridiidae; genus Latrodectus; species Latrodectus geometricus. The sequence goes on from JAPDSC010138484.1 coordinate 8,677, forward strand.
AATTAATTTACTAATATATTATCACAAATAATTAACGCTCAGGAATTTAATTCAACAGTTTATAGGTTCCATTCGCACCTCAGATGTAGGTTTCATATAAATTTAAGTCTTTTGAATTTATTTTAAATTGTAGCTCCTATTTAAAGTTGTCCTTAAGTGCTAAAATGACAATAAAGTTATTCAACTTACTAAACTTATTATAAAATGTATTTTTTTTCTAATAGAAGTTCATTTTGATTATATTAAATATCTAAATGTTTTGTTTATTACTCTCATTTGTGAAATTAACAAATTCTTAAATGCTATTACAATATTGAAATAACAAAACATATGTTCAAACAATAAAGTATAAGACAAATTTATCATTGTGAGAACAAGCAATTTAAGAGCAGTGTATAGGAATTTCTTTGTTTATAAAATGGTGGTGATGAAGAGATTAAAATATAGACACAAAAATTAGTATTCATGAAAGTTTACATAAGGTTTCATTTTAAATTATGTGATCAAAAATGATTTTATTCTGCATTTATTAATCTTAATGTTATTAATATAAAAAAAGTTTTCTGAATAACTTTTATTAATTTCTTAATTATTTCATTTATACCATATTTTTTGTTTTAAATAAGCTTGAAAATGCTATTGTTTGCATATTTATTGTCAATATTTTCAGAAAAACTTTTAAAATTTTAGGAATGTTATTGATGAGAAAAATTGAGCTCTACTGATTTACTGCTGCATTACATAAACTGTGATCCTTTTTTCTTCCTTTTTTTCTTTATTTTTTTTTTTATTTTTATCTTGAATCAAAACATTATTTTAATGAGCAATTGCCAATTGCATTGTCTCTTTTTCCCAGAAAAGTATCACAGTAGTTAAATTTTCTAGTGAAAATCCCTGATATTTGAATTGAGGATTCTCTAGCCATTCAGTTTTAAGTATCTGATAGCAAGATAATAATTTCCTTACTTATCCTCAGGAAAGCCTCATCAAGAATAAATAGTTTGCTAAATAAGTTAATGCATTAAATAAATTAATTTAATAAAGTAAATTAAGATGATAGATTGTATTAAATAAGAATTCTGCACTCAAAAAATTTTTAAGAATAAAATACTTTTATTATTTTTTGCTATTATATAAAGATAAAAAATAAACTTAGAAACATTTTTTAATTTTTATCGTTAGAAAATATTTGATTTTTTCTAAATATAGTTAATATATTTCACTATAAAATTATTTAACATGCCAAATAGTAAAGAAATTTTTAGAAACTTCATTTCATTAAACTTTTGTTATTAGCTGTTTTAATGATGTTCATTAATATTATATTTAATTCTCTATAACAAATTAAACATTTCTGTATCATTTTATTCATTTCTTAAAAGAAAACTTCTTAATATGTATGAAATTATTAAAATGGTGTGTCAAACTATCTGAAAATGATATTTTCACTTAGTTTTTCCTGCTTACATGAAACATTTAATGTATAAGAATCGATAATAATATTATTTATTTTTAGGGCGTCCTAAAATGAGGGAAAATGACTTAGACCCAATGGATCCTGCATCTTATTCTGAGGCTCCTCGGTAAGTGAAATCTTGTTTTCATAAATTTTCCAAAGTATGTATTGTAAGATTTTTTTTCTGTATGTAAATTAAATTCAAGATAGTTATTTTTCAGTTTAACAGTTTTTAAAATGCTTCTAAACTTTTCATTTTTAAAAAATAGTTTATCTTTTCGTAATGCTGAAAATATGATTATTTCTTTGCTGTTTATAAACCTGGAAGTAAAAATTGTATAATATAAATAAATCATGCTGCTTATAATAATGTAATGGATGCTTAAAAAATGATTTAGTGAAGTTTGTTTTAGTTTTTGTTTTCCAGTATTGTAATACTGCCTTTGTGTAAATTAGTATTGAGTTTTTAATTATTATCAAGGTATACTATGGAATTTTTATTAAATATATTTACTCAAATGTCAGCAATCTTTGTGATAGTAATTTTAAGTCATAATATCATTTTACTTTCTAAAACTCGTAAATCTGAAAATCAAATTTTTTTCTGAGACAATAAATATACTATTAATATGGTATGCAAATATTCTAAGTTTTTTTGTAGAAGCTGCAATAAAAATGTGGGCAGTAAACTTTCTTTGGTAGACAGAGATTCAGAGACAGTCTTCTAGGACAGTTATGTGCAAATATTGACAGTTATGTGCAAATATTGCTTTGAGAATGATTTTAAATAATTTTAAATAAAAATAATCACTTTAAGATTTTACATTTCATAGAAGAATTGAAAAAATTCATTAAAATAATAAAAAATAGATTTGTCTATCATCAAAGACTATTCATTTCTTTTGTGCATGCTGTTTTTGAATCTCTCTCTCTCTCAAAGGCTTTCTTTCTTAAAGTTAATACGTGTGCCACTATCCTGAGGTACCTCAGTAATCAATCGTTATCTTTTTTTCTATATTTTCTTTAAATTTTTTTTTCTTATCTTTCTCATTGTGTTTGCCTTATAAAAGGTTGAGAGCCCCCCTTTAGACACTATTGTGACTTAGTTGCTGTAAGTTTCTCATGAGACTAAATCACCCTCATGTTTGCTAGGCATGAAGAACTGATAGTTAGAAATGAAAATCCTGGTAATTGAGGCTCCCATAAACCAACATGTTTCTTTAGTCTCTGTTTCCTGCAATAAACATGAGGTGGTTTTTGGTTCTCAAGAAATCAATTGACTTAAATTGATCAAACGTTATACATCTACTGAGTGACAAAATAAAGTAATTATACCTTATTGAGTCATATATACAATTATGCTGTATCCTTTTGTTAGGTGGTGTGTTTAGGATCCTGAAATAAACAAAATTTTCTATGGAGTGTACTTATAATTGTTTTCTGCTTGCTTCATAAAATAACAGTTGTGATGTGATTTGAGAACAGATAGCAATTTTGTTGATGTTTCTCCATTCTTAATAAGAGTATGATTGATACAGTTGGAAATATGAAAAATGTCTGTAAATTAAAGCCGGGCAATCTCTTGATTGAAATATTATCAGCTAAACTGACTAAAATCATATTAAAACTGAAATCTCTTGGTAATATTGATGTTAAAGTATCTGCTGAAAGTTGATTTAATAATTTTATTTTATAAACTCATAATTTTTGTGGATGATTTCTTCAATATTTTTGAAGAAGAAATTTTGGATTATCTTGATTATCCTAAGTTGTCTTATACAATACATAATCAGCAAAAAGACCACAATTTAAAAAAAATTAAGCTCTTTGAGCTTTTATTTGAAAGTCCTAGACTATCATAATTTATCATATCTGGTTACCTAAATTGCACTGTGTCTGACAATTTAATTGTACCTTATTACATTTCAAATTTTATTGTTAAATTTACTTGTAAGGGAATTTTAACTTGTGCTTGAACTGTCTCTGATGGACATTGTAACAATACATGTAAACTAAAAGAAAAATGTCAATTGCACTTTTAAACATCCTTCTTATTTCTGGTATACCCAATGTGGTTATTATAAAAGAATATTATAACTATGAAAATAAAACAAGTCTTATCTCAAAGTTCAACACACTGTGTCACCTCGTAGTTCTCAGTAAGGTATTGATTATTTAGAAGTAGCCAAGAAAGTCATGAAATCCTACAATACCCAAATATATTGTTTATGTTTTCCAATTATAAAATTATCCTCAAATATTTCTAAACATAAATTACCAATTCCAAACCAAATGTTTCTCGTCTTTCACCAAAAACTTCTCAAAAGTTGAAAAGTGCAGGAGTGGAGCCCCGTAAATTACCTTTTATGAATAAAAAACTAGCTGGTCTTAAAGCAGATTCAGTGAAGGCAGGCTCTTCAGATGATCTTCAGTGGAGATACATCTGAATCCTAAATATTCATCTTTTATTTTGTGGACAAGTCAAGATTTTTGCATTCACAGATAATATGAAAGTAAAAAATGACCTGTATAATACAACTGCTTTGCTATTCAAGCTATGTTCTTGAATCCTCAGGGTTATTTTAAATTGTGTGTTTATAATGGTGTAGTTTTACTGTGAAGCATTCTTATGGTTATTGTTATGGTGTAAGCATTCTTGTATTTTGTGTCTTCCTTAACCCTATTTAGTTACTTAATAGATTAATACAAGCTGTTGCAGTATGTATACAGAAAACATTTTTCATCAATGTTTGTAGCCTTTACTTACCTCTATATTGACACCCATAAAAAAGAATTGAATAATTGAATCACAGCTACTCACAATCTAAATAGTGCTTGATGACTTTAATGGCTTTAACATTTTCTAGTATAGTGAGTGATAATATCAATTCCCCTGATTACGTAATTTAGAGATTTATTTCTAAAGTAGCTTTTTTCTGTCATAATATGGTTTCTATCAAAATATAGTGATAATATAAATTCCCATGGTTACATAATTAATAAATTTATTTCTAATAGTGGTTTTATTTTTTTTCTACCTCTTGCATTCCTCGGGAATAATTTATTTCTACCAAAAGCTCTCTATTAATAAGATTTTGTCATTTGCTTCCCATTTTGTCTTTTGTTTAATTTCAATGTTGAAAGTAATTTACATAACTGATCACTTTTCTTTAATTATAATTGAAACTGATATAAGGACACGTGTCTTCTATTCCTCTAACACTTATTCTAATCTGCAAACTGAACATATTTCACTTAATTAACAGGGGTTACTGATATCATGGTTAGGTGTAAGAACACTGATGATGTTGTATCAAAAATCACTGATGCAATTTTAGATGTTGCAAAACACAATTCCCAAGTGCTTTCTTATTTTACACAAACATTATAAACTATGGTGGAACAATGATTGCCAAATATCTTATAAGAAATAGAAAAGTTGTGATCTCTGAAAAATCTAGTTATAATATAAAAATTAGAAGTAGTAACTGAAATGATAAATGAAGTCAAAAATGTTGAAGTATGCAAAGGGAATAAAACAGAATTAGTTTAAATTGGTGGTCTCCTATTTTTACAATTTTTTAAGATGGCATTCCAAAATTAATTTTTTTATTAAAAAGCTGCAATCAGACTTAACTTTAAACTGTAAAATATTAAAAAAAGTTATCAAATTATAATTCAGTGTTAAAATATGTAGTGGTGTAAAAGAAGTTAATTTGTCTCAAAATTAATTTTCTTTGGCTAAAATTAGTTTCTAAAAATATTTTAAATGAAAAATTATAATATTTTTAAAAAACACTAGTTTGCAATACAAATTCATTATATTGTAAAGCTGCATAAAATTATCAATATTTTATTTGGAATTTTCTGTCTGGGCAGTTATTTAAAGTGGCGCTCTGATTATATAATACACAATATTTGAATATCATGGTTGCTGTAGATCAGGTATACAATACGTGTTTTCAAATAAGCTAAATTTGTCACATTACCACAATTTGCAATATTCTTTAGGTGTCCCCAGAGTGTGAAATCATAGGAATTTAGATCAGTTGATCAAATTGGCCAGACTATTCAAGTAATCAATCTCAGAGTCTGATAATTTTTTAATGTTTTCTGCAGTAAATTTTTTATTTGTATGTCAATGTGAAAAATTGCATCATATTTTATAAATATGGTGTTATTCAAATAATAATGTTAGTTTAATGATTTAATTGGACAACAAAAAATTTTACTTCATGTTAGCAGTGCAGATAACATGTTTTTCAAGACTGATTTTGACCAAGAAGTATAGACCAATAACAAATCGTAAACCCTTGCCAAGCAATCATCTTTGGGGAATAAAGAAGTAAGATTGAGAGAAATGTGTGGATTTTATATTGACCACATTCATCAATTCTCTGTATTGGTTACATTCTGCAAGAAAAAGCAAACTTCCTCTGTACAAGAAATGTAGACCCATGTTATGACTTCCATGAGCTCAAAAATTGCAAAACAAAAATTTTGTAAAGTATGCAGTCAGCATACTTTACAATTGTAAAGTATGTTGGCTGCATAATTGCCTACTGGCTATATTTAAATGTGTTAATCATTTAACCAAATTTTATATCCTTGAAAGTATTACAAGTTAACTGTATAACTTTAATAAGTTATGACAGCTACACATTTTTAATTTTGTGATTGTCAAGGATTTTAATGTTAAAAAATTTTATTAGTAGAATATTCTTAAGTAATTGCATATGTTAGGAAATTCTTTTCATGTAAAATGTTTTATCTTAATAAATGTTTTTTACTTTAATTTCATTCAAAAGAGGTACTTGGTCTTCTGGTTTGGATCGTAAAGGAGAAGCTAAAACTGGTGCTGATACCACTGCTTCTGGACCCCTGTATCAAATGAGGCCTTATCCTAGTCCTGGGGCTGTTTTGCGCTTAAATGCTGAAATTAAAAATAAAGACACTTCAGATACCGAAGAAACATAATTATTGTATTTAACGATTTATGTACATACATTCATGTGTTAGAAACTGTTTAGTTTTTATATCATTCTGACTGATACTTGTTTTGCTTACATCTTCAAATGTGAAAATCTTTGTTTTATAATAAATTTTGTTTCATTTCAAAAACTATGTTCTTATTTTGAAAAAAAATCTAAAGTAAATATTTGTATATTTTTTAATATATTTTTTGAGAATTTATGCTTATACAACAGATATAAAATTTTTGTGATTAATTAATATAGTTAATTCTAAAAATTTAATATATAACTATTTTTAAACTGTAAAATTGTTTTTGAGTTGACTGTAAAAATAATATAAAATCCCAATTTATTTTATGCACTCTTTAATTTATACTTATTTACTTTAAATTTTATTAGCTTGTAATAAGCTAGTTTTTGCCAAAATTTCAATAAAAAAAAAATATGCACATTTTTCCATCATAAATCTTATAAAATTTGGTACTGTTATATGCACACATCTTTTAATAAGGAATTTTAAATGCTAAAAGACCTGAATGTAACTGTACAAAATGAATAACATTATGTACTAGAGAGACATTAATTCATTATTGCAAAAAAGTTAATGGCACTTCATACTGATTTTTTTTTTTCCTCTCTTTCTCTCATTGATATTGTTGCTAAAATATATCAAAAATTTTGGAATTCTAAATATTTGAAATTTAATTTCTTAAAAACTGATTGTTTTTTGTAAAAAATTATTTAATAACCATTTAAGTTTATAAAAAATTATTTAATAACCATTTAAGTTTATAAAAAATTACTCCCAATAGAGAAAAAACAAATGGACTCTAAATATCGAAATGCTCATTGTTCTTACATTACTATTTTTTGTTCATGATCTATGGTGATTTGTACACGTCTAATGTATGTTTTTTATATATGGAATCTTAAAATTTATTTAAATAAATTTAATAATTGGTTGAAAAATGGTCAAAAGTAATCATGCACATGATTTTATAATAACTTTTTTTGTATAAGAAAAACATGTTATCAGTGCAACATTATTAATAATGGCATGACTTTGACTTTGGTTGCAAATGTACAAAAAAACTTACAAAGTTATAATCTGAATTAATTGCTTAAATTATGAGTAAAAACCAGATTATATTGTAACAAAATGAAGATTTTTTTCAATATTGTTCTTCCAGTTCCCCAGTTTTTCAATATTCATTCGCCCAGCTCCTGACAGACGGCCTTGGCTTCCCCAGGTGTCATAAGTAACAATAAATTACCGCATTAACTGACTCATAGTATTGTGATCAAATCACTTCATCTATATTCAGATGATTTTTATTTTACTTGATTTATATGATTATGTAAAAAATTATCTTAATGGGACAAACCATTTCTCCCTCTGTATTAATTATTTTTACTTTAGTTTATTTTTTGCATGAAGGAAAAATTCTCAAAATTTTTTTTTCTTGAAGATTTGTGATAGTTATATATAAATTATTTTATCAAATTTTAGGTCAGAGAATTCACATAAAAATTGTTAAGTATATAGTAATATCATAAAACTATTATAATATATATATCACACCTTACCTCATTCCAACTGAATTAGTTTAAAATACAACAGAAAAAAGTCGTGGGATACGAAAGCATCCTTTAAAAGCAGAATTTCAGGGTCTGTAGTAGAGATAAGTAAAAATCCCTATGTCCACCTTAGAAAACGTTGTTAATTCCATGACCAATCCATTTCTTATACACTCATAAAGATATTCTAATAAATGAGGAATATATATATATATATATATATATATATATATATTCATTTCATTAATACAATTTCAATTAAAGTTTATAAAAACTGTAGTTGTCTCAAACTAGTCTAATTGTTCTCTAATCATTTGACTTGTTCAATAAGCAATACATGCGGCAAATTAACTGGCTATATAAAGAAGGCAATTTAGTAAGCTATAATAAGAAAGCTTGAACTTTGCGTACGACGTGAATGTGCATTGAACTGTGATCGCTAATAAAAGTAAACCTGACTGATGAATGCATTGGTTAGTTCTTGTATCAGTAATTTTTGATTAAAAATTGTGGACGTAAGGTACAATTCTCTCTTAAATATTGTACTGGATACAGAGTGAAGATGGCACAAACTATATTAATTGTGATATAATTGTTGATATCATAAAACATTTCAACAGCATCGTAAGTAAAAAATGTCTTTGTTCACATGTAAAGGTGAGAAGAGTCCTATTAGTCGTTAACACCTGCAAGCTGACTATTTATTGAATAGATAGTCAAGCGAGCTGCCCTTCGATCTAACAGTTCGTGGTATCAATTGCCAATTTGGATGTGAATGTTTGTAATCATCCAGAATTCACTTTTAAACTAATTTCTGATCTGATTAATCCCATATGCAAAAATGACCATTGATTGACAAACAAATCAATCAAACATCAATTTGTTTGATTTGTGTGGTTACGTCTATTCTAATTTCTCAGAAAAATGGCAATTTCTTTAGGCAATACAGAACTCAAAAACGTGCTCAAATGACACTTTTTGTATTACTAAGCAATTGAAGTTGCAGTTTTATATTTATATTTCATTGATAATATTGCAATCACATATGGTGTATACTTGCATTAAAATACTAATAATTTGCTTATCTTATAATAGATAAATAATGGAAATCTAAAGAGCTTCGGATTATTCTATCTTGGTTTTACATGGTTTGGTTTTCGAAAGATGGCATGTAGAAAAACCTTAAGAAAGGATAGTTAGATTTTGAAACTTATCCAAAATGCAATAATAAAAACTCATAATTATTCATATTTCAATATTAATTTATAACTGTTTAAAAAAAAACTTCTATGTAAGAAGGAGTGTTTTGATGTCATTCCGAGACCCATTCTAGGATCACTTGTTGATGCAGATTCATAAAGAAGAAATGCAGGTATTTAAAGAGGCCTTTCGAAATTTTAATATGTAGGCATTTAAAACTTGTTTACAATGTATATAGTTTCAGTTCAAAACAAAAAAATTATGTATTGCGAAAAAATAAACTAATGTTCACTCTATTTTGTCTTCAATCAATCTTGTGTAATATTATTGTATTTCGTACTTAATATTAGTTTGTGTACTGTTCCATTGAATAAAAAATATAAATAAAAATTTAAAATAATGATTCACCTTAAAAATATCTTATACTCATTTATTTTACTCGAAATTTTTTTAAATTGTTTAGTCTAATAAATAAAAAACAAATAATTAATAAATTATTATATAATTATAAATAAATCAGTATCAGGATAAATCCATTTGTCTAAATTTCAATTCTCTAAATTTTAAAATATTGAATGTTGCTTCTATATTTTGTTGAATAAAGAATGATCAAAATTAATTGAAAAAAAAAGATATATATATATACATAATTAATTAGATATATACATAATTAATTAGGACGGTAATATGGAACGCCTTGCGGGATCTCAATGGCCACCTATCACTAGCAGCCGAGAAGGCAGGCATATTATCCGCATGGCCGTAATGGATCGTGCAACCACGTCACGAGCCGTGAGTCAAGAAACGGGGTCGTTTGGAAGACAACAAGTGTCTGCACGAACAGTTCGATGACGTTTGCAGCAGCATGGACTCTCAGTTCGGAGACCATGGCTGCGGCTTCCCTTGACGCTGCGTCATAGACAAGAGCGCCTTCAATGGTGTGATCAACGACGAATCTGGGCGCACGAATGGCGATATGTCATCTTTTCAGATGAATCCAGGTTCTGTGTACAGCATCATGATGGTCGCATCCGTATTTGGCGGCATCGTGGTGAACGCACACTGGCAGCGTGCATTCGTCATCGTCATACTGGCCCATCACCTGGCGTGATGGTATGGGGTGCCATTGGATACACGTCTCGATCACCTCTTGTTTGCATTGATGGTGCTTTGAACAGTGCACGTTACATTTCTTGTGTGTTACGACCCGTGGCTCTACCCTTTATTCGAGCCCTGCGAAATCCTACGTTTCATCAGGATAATGCCCGACCGCATGTTGCCGGTATTGTACGGACCTTCCTTGATACGGAACATGTTCGGCTGTTGCCCTGGCCAGCACGTTCTCCAGATCTTTCACCAATAGAAAACGTCTGGTCAATGGTTGCCGAGCGACTGGCTCATCACCAAACGCAGTCACTACGGTTGATGAACTGTGGCATCGTGTTGAAGCTGCATGGGTATCTGTAACTGTACATGCAATCCAATCTCTGTTTGACTCAATGCCCAGGCGTATAACTACTGTTATTACTGCCAGAGGTTGTTGTTCTGGGTACTGATTTCTCAGGATCTATCCAGCCAAATGTTTTGAAAATTTAATCACTTGTTATTTCTAGTATAATATATTTGTCCGATAAATATCATTTTGTTATCTGCATTTCTTCTTGGTGGTGTAGCAATTTTAATGGCCAGTAGTGTATTTAAATTCATGTTGTGAGTTATTTTGAGAATATTCAGTTGTTTAATCAAGATAATATAAATTAATTTTATTACTTTCAAAAGTGTTACATTTTTATTAAAAAATGTTTTCCATTTTATTAAAGCCTGATATGAATATTTCTTTTCGACACCTAATTTATATAATATATTGGTCATACATTAATGTAAAGCTTTTAGAGATAAAGTTTTCTGTTTTAAAATATTAAATTATATTTACTTGCTAATTTATTTATAGTTAAAATGTAAATTATAATAAAGTAACAGATAAAAATGAAATCGAAAATACATTTTTATTATTTTTATAATTGAATAATATTCATTAAAAAGGAATATTTCAAAAATGGAATGATTAGTAATTTTTAGTTATAAGTATAGCAAATAAAGACCAGACCAAAATAATATATTTTCCACAGAAAATTGAATTTAAAAAACTACAGTTTCATAACACTTAGTTTGATAAAATCGAAAAAGAAAACTATTGTTTTCATAAAAGAAGTTAAATTTTCCAATAGAAAATGTTCTATTCTTTAGCTATATACATACATATATATATGTAGCTTATGTTTAGAGCTTTATGTTTTATTGGTTAATCTAAAATGTATTTTGGATTTCGAATACACATTGATGGAATAAGTCAAGGATTATTAATTTCTGGTAATAAATAATTTAAGTAGGAATTTTTAGTTTATTCATTTATCCCCAAACTTTTCATCTCTTATATAATTTCTATTTTTACATTTTTAGCTATAAATTGAAAGAAAAAATTGTAATTTTTTTTAATACAATTTTTTTAATATTTGGAATTTGTATTTGAGTTTTATGTTAGCTGATCCAAAAAACTTTATTCCTCAATGACCAAACATTAAATTTTCTGAAAATAATAGCTTCATTTAATGACAACTGCTTTGTGAACACAGGCATTTTTATAATTCTATCGCGCTATTAAAGATACTATCAGAAGTTATTCCCAAGTAAAGCAAATTTTCACCCACAAATAATCGATATGGCAGAAATATGGTTTTTAAATTTTATTTCAAGTATAGGGAAGCATCTTTTTTTATGACATTTTCCATATCTTGTTTCCATGACTGTTAACATTTTATACGCAAAGATTTTTATTAAATCTTTGTTATTTATGTAAGGCAATTTAGAATAAGTTGGACGCAGAATTTGTTGTGAACTTGGATCCTTAGCTTAAATATGTTTGATAACAATAGTGAAGTAAATTAAAAAATTTTCAACGGTATAGCTGAA
>JAPDSC010138486.1:2785-15855 GCA_026290005.1 Latrodectus geometricus
ATATATATATATATATATATATATATATATATATATATATATATATAATTTTATAACTGCTCGTTCAATAAATAATTAGAATAATTTATTTCACTTCATATGTATTAAAAATTAAATTTACATCAGAAAAAAATAATTGTTGCTTGTTAATTATAAATCCAATTTTAAGCGATTCTTAATAAATATTTAAATAATATATTTATAATATTTTGTTAATTTTTGCAAGTCAAAATAACTTAAGATAAATATCCAGGTTAAATCCATAACCAAGGACTAACAGGCGTCTATTTTTAATCTGCACTACTGGCCATTAAAATTGCTACACCAAGAAGGCGACATTCTACAGACGTGAAATTTATACGAAAGGAAGAAGGTGCTGTGATATGCAAATGATTAGCTTTTCAGCGCATTCAGACAAAGCAGGTGCCAGTAGCGACACCTACGTTGTGTTTAAATGAGGAAATTGTTCAGCTGGTTCCTCATACACAAATTGCATTTGAACGTTGTTGCCTGGTGAAAAGTTGTTGTGATGCCTCCTGTAAGAAGGAGAAATGCGTACCAGCACGTTTCTGACTTTGATAAAGATCAAATTGTAGCGTACCGGGATTGCGGTTTATCTTATCGCAGTATTGCTGCTCGCGTCGGTCGAGATCCAATGACTGTTAGCAGAGTAAGGAATCGATAGGTTCAGGACGGTAATACGGAACGCCATGCGGGATCTCAACGGCCACCTATCACTAGCAGCCGAGAACACAGGCATATTATCCGCATGGCCGTAATGGATCGTGCGACCACGTCACGAGCCGTGAGTCAAGAAACGGGGTCGTTTGGAAGACAACAAGTGTCTGCACGAACAGTTCGACGACGTTTGCAGCAGCATGGACTCTCAGCTCGGAGACCATGGCTGCGGCTTCCCTTGACGATGCTTCATAGACAAGAGCGCCTTCAATGGTGTGATCAACGACGAACCTGGGTGCACGAATGGCGAGTCGTCAATCTTTTCAAATGAATCCAGGTTCTGTGTACAGCATCATGATGGTCGCATCCGTATTTGGCGGCATCGTGGTGAACGCACACTGGCAGCGTGCATTCGTTATCGTCATACTGGTCCATCACCTGGCGCGATGGTATGGAGTGCCATTGGATACACGTCTCGGTCACCTCTTGTTCGCATTGACGGTGCTTTGAACAGTGCACGTTACATTTCTGGTGTGTTACGACCTGTGGCTCTACCATTTATTCGAGCCCTGCGAAACCCTACGTTTCAGCTGGATAATGCCCGACCGCATGTTGCCGGTATTGTACGGACCTTCCTTGATACGGAACATGTTCAGCTGTTGCCCTGGCCTGCACGTTCTCCAGATCTTTCACCAATAGAAAACGTCTGGTCAATGGTTGCCGAGCGACTGGCTCGTCACCAAACGCCAGTCACTACGGTTGATGAACTGTGGCATCGTGTTGAAGTTGCATGGGCATCTGTACCTGTACATGCAATCCAATCTCTGTTTGACTCAATGCCCAGGCGTATAACTGCTGTTATTACTGCCAGAGGTGGTTGTTCTGGGTACTGATTTCTCAGGATCTATCCAGCCAAATTTTTTGAAAATTTAATCACTTGTTATTTCTAGTATAATATATTTGTCGAATAAATATAATTTTGTTATCTGCATTTCTTCCTGGTGTAGCAGTTTTAATGGCCAGTATTGTACATACATCCATGAATTAAGGTCTATTAGGTGATATCTAATGGACGTCCATACACACATCGACCAGCAGCCGTCCACTGAACATTCTTTCATGGAGGTCCAATTGATGTATATTTACCTTCCATAACGTTCACTGGATATGGTGGATCTTTCTTGGACATCCATTAAACGTACATGGTCGTGTGGGAACACGTCAAATCAAATAGCTAGTTTTTGTCAAACACTGATTAGATAATCAAATAATTCCTTTTTGTATGGCAAAAAAATTAAAATAACACAAATTCTAAAATTTACTTTGAATTTTCTGTTTTAAAGTACAATATACTTCATAGTGAATATTATGATTAATATATTTTAAATCTAATAATTTCCAAAAGTTTATAATTCTGATCGTTTTAATATTCTTAATCAAATTTTATTCGCACAATTGGTAGCTTATTATATTGTATACTTAAAGTTTTGAAATACAATGATTCTCAATGCAAAATAAGTACAAAATGATTTAAATTTTTTCTAAGTATTGTTATTTTGCGATTAACTTTACCCATCATTGCAAGCATTCCGTGAGTGATAAACATGTTACGAGATGACTTTAGATTTTCAAGATATAATTTTACTCTTCCAAATATTTATCCTTTTATTTTATACTGCAATGATTAAAGATAAACAAGGTATTTAACAAGCAATTTATTTTTAATTATCAACAGCGATATTGATATTCTACATAATTAATTCAATATAAATCAATTAATCATACAATTTTAAAATCGGGGAAGTTAAAAATATATTATTTCCTTTTATAAAAATGTTTAACAATTAAGTATGACATTTTTCCATTGATTAATTCAAAGTTAGTAAAAAAAGGTGTAAAAATGGACAATTTTCCAATTTCTAGGATTACAATCAAGGGAAAGGGATACAATCTAAGTAAGTTCTTCTATATATTTCATAACATTCTATATTGATGTGGATATTTATTTTTTTTCAATACTCTTATTTTCAAGGGCTTGAATTTAGAACATATACACAAATTTGAATGAAACTTATGAAGTTGGTATTTGGCTAACTTAAAACACGCTGTATGATCAATTTCAATATTTTGATTATGATATTTGAAATTAATTTAAACAGTGATAAACAATGCCGCAGCAAATGTCAGGATTGAACTTGACAGGATTTGGGGTTGGTATAAAATACTAAATAAATAGTAGCAGTTAGTCCCCAAATACCTCTGTACTAAGACAAGACCCATGAAAGATGACGGTGTTGCCCAATTAATGTCTTGTATAGCGCAATTTATTAAATTATTTTCCTGATAAATTTGCTCCGAATAATAATTTATTATCTTACTGCGTACAGACACACACATTAAAGTCACGCTTAATTTTACACTGCAATTTTAACTATTCTAATTTATTGTTTTAAAATGAGATAATTAAAAAAAGATTTAAAAAATACAGAAAAATATAAAATTCAAAATATTCTTAGAAGTATCAGACAGATCATGGTTACGTACATCATATCACAAAATAATAATATTTAAAAATAAATAAAAATAAACTCATAACACATTTTCGGAAAAACATTGCTTCAACTCTTTATATCACAATAGCTCACTTTAAAACTAAGTAGTGGATAGCCTAACTGCCAAAAACCGTGATAAGACATATAAGGCGTATAAGGCGTAGATTGACTTCCGGGTGGATTTTTCATCCATAGTGGGCCGCATTCACGAGTCACAAGGGATGAAACTAGGAAAATTCTCAATTATTCATTCCGACATACGTCCATACTGAAAACAGAAGTGCAAAATTCCTCTCCCATTGTTCGAAAAGTGATATCCTATCACTAGACCACAGTGAGGCACATGAAGATTCATAAGTGATTGTGATGCGTTTTCAGCTCCCCTGTACAGAACTACAAAAATAATTTTTATAGTCAAGTCAACAAATGATGGGAAAATCTCAAATCGTTGAACTGAAAAAGAATTAATTATCATAAGAGTCACTGAAAATCCAAGTTAAATATGAAACTTAGAATGGAATTCTCGGGAAAGCAAAAGTTATGCAATTAAAGATTAAAATTTATATAAGTAGCACTCCTTAAGAAAAATTAGAGCGTTATTTAAATTTCTGAATTTATTAGAGAAAATACACTGCTGGCTACCCAAATTGCAACACCAAGAAAGACAAGAGATAACACAACAAAATTTATTTTGTAGATAACATGTTGACTAAGTATCAAATGATTAAATTTATAGAGTTTTGTGCGGTTTCTACCAAAATCAGTAGCCAGAGTAGCCGCCATTGTTGGAGATCACCACTGCCACACACCTCGGCATTTATTCAAAAAGACATTGGATGTGTTTTTGGGGTAAAGCAGACCAAGCAGCTTCCACACATTGCCAAAGTTAATCGGGCGTGGCAGCTGGGAATGTAATCTGGGTCAATCGTTGAGCAACCACGGACCACATGTATCCGTGAAAGATCCTGAGAGGAAGCTGGCGAGGGAAGCAATTCAATCTGGCGATTGACGAAGAACCCATGGACAATGCGTGCTACGTGTAGTCGCGCATTATCTGTTGAAATAGGGCTATGGGCAAGCCCTGCAGGTAAGGAAGGACAACTGGTTTCAACACCTCGAAGATGTTGCACTGGCTGTTTAAAGTACCGGCAATGCGTAGTAGAGGAGTGCGAGAGTGATATCCAATACCACCTCATACCATAATACCCGGTGCAGGACCCATGTGCCAATGCATGACGTAGTTCTTCCGCATCATTTCTCCACGGTGTCTCCAGACTCGAATGACTCCATCATGGTGTTCCAGACAGAAGCGTGACTCGTCAGTAAAGACAATTTCATTTCATTTTGCCATCCACATCAGCCTTTCGTCCCACTATTGGCGGCGGAGACATCTGTGGTTCTGCGTCAAGAGTAGACGAAGAAATTGATTTCTTGTTGACTGACCACTCTGCCGTAAACGGCTAGATTAATACGCGCAGACACTGGATGATGCGTAACAGACTGAATGTGCTGTGCTATGGTTTGTGTGATGTGGCCTTTTCAGGTTAATTCAATTACTTATTATACCTATTTGCCAATTACAATAATTACCTTGCTATGTGTTTACTCACGTATTTAATAAAAAAATACGACACGTCTGTCCGTAGTACCCTCCTATACCCAACGATCACATATTCACATTACAGTTGTTTGGTTTCGTCCAACACGACTAATGATTTCCCTTAAAATTACTCCACAATCTAGATAAGTCACAATCCTTCCTCTGTCAAACTCGGATACTCCATTAAAAAATGACTGCTGTTTTCTACGAGGCAGAATTTATCGTTGTTTGGAAAAAAAACCTCAAGAAAAACACAATTGCCGAATTTGAAATCATTGAAATCTCCAATCCTTAAATAGTGCTTTAAAGTGGCGCCACAAGTACGAGCGAATATGTATATATATAATGAAGCTAACATAAATACAAAATGAGAGTTCTTGTGTATATATATATATATATATATATATATATATATATATTTATATTAAATTATTTTTCCTTAGATTTTATGTAAGTTACCAGCTGTTATGTTTAAAAATGAATTAATTTATATTACAATTTCAACTAATTTTATTTTAAATCTTGTGTGAATTACAACTTATAGCTAATTTCAATAGTATCAAATTTTTATAGACAAAATTCAGTAAACTTCTTCTAGAGAAGTACAAATATAATTGTTTACCATTATTCAAAATCATTAACAAAATTTCAATTAAATAATGTTGAAATTAAATAAATTTCCTGAATATATATAAATATGAAATTTTTCACCTTATTATTTTCTTAAATTCTAAAGTTTAAAGCTGAATTTTGTAATAACTTCCTGACAATAGTATAAATTAAATTAAAATTTTTTTGTTCTTTGTTAACGTTTTTATGTTAGAATTCTGTAATTTCATGACACAATATTTTATTATGTTAATGTTAAAAGTTTGTAATAATTTCAAGACAATAATTAAATTCATTTCTTATTCCACGTTAATAAGAGTTATAGGTTAGAATTTTACAGTTATTATACTTAATTATTATACTGAAACTTTTACATAACTTTACAGTTATTGTACTGAAAATAATTATAGTTAGAAAATTAATGATTTGCATTCAAGTGCTCTACCTGCCCCACCTGTCTAGTGCTCTGGCTAATGAAAGTATTAAAATTTAGATAAAAGTTATCTGAAAGTTTCCCTATAATAAGAAAAAAACAAGTTATATGCCGCCCAACCTGTCTTGTGCTCTGCCTGTCTGACTGTGGAGAAGGAGTGGTCGTGGGTTCAAATCCCTTTGCGGGAATTTTTAATGGATGTACTTCCTCTTTCCTGTCTTTGTCCTTTCCTTGTATAAATGAGTTGTGAATGGTTGTCTACCCATAAGCTGGTATTAATTAAATGTGTGTACTGTGGAAATCAGACTCCACACCAAATTACCGTTCAGGTGGAAAAGTGTATTGGCGCACCCCATATTGCCAGCTTAGCTGGCAACCGATAACAAATGAGTTATCTACTTTTATTATGAATGCTTAGTAAAGTTTATCATTGCAAAATTAAATTAATTTTATAAAACAAAAAAAATTAAAATGATTATTTTTTCAACAATTTTAAATAAATTAATATTTAGCCAATTCAGTATAATACGAAATTTAAAAGTGGTTATCAAAATATTTGACAGCACAAGAAACGGCTATTCATAAAAAATACTAGTATTTCACAATACGAGAAATGGCCATTCATTAAAAATACTCGTAAATAATAGAAAGTTCATGCTTATTTTACCATGTTAGAATCATGACATAACTATTAATCTAATGTGACGTAATACCCATTACACATCTACTAGAGGTTATCGGTGGCCGTCTATCAGACATACAGTAAAACCCCGCTTAACGCTGTTTCGGTTTAGCGCTCTTTTATTTCAATCCGGGGATTCCACGAAATCGCTTGCAGCTTACGGGGATTCTCCGAAATATTATGCAGCGATAGGTTTCAAATACATCTCCGAAAGAGTGTACTTGTGTTTCTTGTTTGGTGCGAAAAGAAGCAGAGGCTAGTCTTTCTAATGATGAGCTCAAGAAATTAACTGAATAAGAAGAAAATAAAAATGTTGACAGCAGTGATTCAGAAAATGAGCAAAAAGAACTTTCGATGGCGTTTGTAAAAAGGAATTTGTCTACCATAACTGAAATAATGGATCAATTCATTGAAAATGATCCGAATTTTGACAGGAGCTCAAAAGTAAGGCATGTTGTTAGAGATGCTCTATCCGTTTATGAAGAACTTTTAAGAGAACAACGCAAAAGACAAAGGCAAACAACATTTGATGCTTTTGTCACAAAAAGGCAGAACACTGAAAATGCGGAAGGCTAACTAAATATGACTGACTTTGAATTTTATTTGTTTTTTTTTTAAGAATATTCGTTTCGTTATTTATATTTTGTTTTTATTTTTGCAAGAAATAATAATGTGGTACTAATTTGGGCTTTAAGAAATAATTGTTTGGTTTTATTTTTATTAAAAAAACATACTTTTTAAATTTAATACCTAACCGATTTCCTAGCCATCTTCCCCTAACCCCAATATTTACATGTAAAGATAGCCTCGTTTAGCGCTGTTTCGCATTACGCTCTACTTTGATGGAATGTATCCCCCACGTTAAGCGGGGTCTTACTGTACAATGTACGTCTATGAGACCTCCACTGGATGGTAAGTGAATGGTTCACTGGATCATTTATGGACGTCTTGTGGATACCTACTTGACCACGGGGATCATCCAAATGACGTCCAGTGGATGTTTAATATTTTCCTTGTGTTGTGTGGATTTTATTGATACTAGCAACTCAGTCATCTAAATTTAAAAATTCAAAGTCAGTTTGTTGCAGAACAAATTATTACCTAGAATAAAAAACAGAAGTAACTTATTTGAGATTAAATTAAAAATTGTGATTTGTTAGAAAGTAAAAATTAGAATTAATTTTCATTCCTGAAAGCACGGAGTGAATATGTCCAGAATGATAATTTCATATATATTATAAATATTAAGATAATACGAAAGACACTTGAATGTCGTTTCTTTTTTACCAAATAGAACAACGTATGCATTTTCGGCTTTCAATTTTGCTCTTAGTAAAACGAAACATAATGCCTAATTATATGATTTAAAAGATTCATAAAAAATAAGATTCATTGACTTTTTTTAAATGGAAATATTTCTCATGTAATCAATTTCTGGTGTTCATTATCATGTGTATTATAGGAGCCGTCCTACTAACTAAAAATCATAAATGGACAGTAACTTAACAAAAACAACATTTATTTAAACATAAAAAAAAACATTAAAAAGGAATAAAGGAAGATCAAATGGCAGGCACGTCTGTCACCTTCCACTGTTACACCTACTCTCTTACAAAATTGCACAAACAACCACCTCACTTTAGTACGAAGAGTGCCATCTATATCATAACGAAGGTCATAACTATTAAAATTAGCAAAATATTACATAGATTCTTGAAATGACATACATGGATCGACAAGCATTTTTACTAACATTTATTTAAAGAGAAAAACAAATTCATAAATTACTACTCAAATTTTCAAAATTCTTTATTGTTTTGATTCACATATTTAACACCAAACATTTGGAGGTCCAAATAGGTTTAAGATATTGGTTTATATAATTAAGTTATTTTAAAATGTGATGTCCATAAAATTTTTCTCTTATAAAATCTATTAAACATATGCTATGGCCAAAACTCTTTCTAGCAAATAAAATGAGTAGACAAATCTGGGTTCCAAACTGAACTCGACCGCTATAACAATAACTTGAGTTCAGAGTTTTTCAATTAATAAGACTCTGGAAAATGAAGCTTTCTGGCTAACAAGAAGTAATCACCTTTTCATTCAGGTGATTATTCTCTATTGGTATTTCATAAAAAGCTGGAGTAATTTAACTCGGCAATTAGATTATTACTTATATTCTTCTTTGAGTAAAGTAAATTTTGTTTTCATCTCTATCTTATGAACGTAAGATTGTATTATTAATAGTATTTTAGATAGTATTATTAAGAAAATATTATTTGGTCAATATTGCAATAAATTCATTTGTCAAAAATTGATGCATAATGTACAAAAGTTTAATTATTTCGGCTCTGATATCAAGTACTCTAGTTAATTGACCTACCCACTTTAGTCGTGGAGTGTTGGTTAAATCTATGAGTACAGTTCACTATCTATACTTTTCTATTTATTTTAACATTATTTTCAAGGCATTTAAAAATATTTCTTAAAATTTATATTTAAAAAGTTATTAATTTTTTTTTATATTTTAAAGTTGTTGTCCGCTTTTTTGTAATCCAAAGATTTAAGTCCATTGGCAGAGAAAATCGATGCGGACAATATATTATTTATCGATGAATACGTCATCTACTTTACCTTTTTATGACATGGCATTCAATTTTCTTTTAAAATTATATGTCCAAACAATATGTTTATTTGGCAAAAGTTTAAATAGATTCAAAGCATCTATTTTCTTAAATTATTAATTTCTCATTTAATTATTCTTTTCCAATAAATGATATTTTTTTATTCCTATGGCTGAGTAATTTATAATGTATTTTATGTTTCTTTCACCATGTTTACAATTTTAATTAATCTTTCTTGTGTCTTTCTTTTAGTTATTCGAAAAGATCTTCTTAAAGCATTGTCCTGAATTCCATCTTTATTATACATAAGGGCATTGTCTTTCTTATGGGAAAATTGGAAATACGAAGAATTTGAAATATAGAAGATACAGGGATATTGAATATTTTTAATATGACATTGCCTGATGTTATTTTAATGATACAACAGATGATCTTTCCTTTTACTGACTGTAGTAAAGCTTTCATCATTTGTTAAACAAAAGTTACCTTGAACTTTTTATTGAAAACTTGATTGTTAGTCATATAAGAGCTAACTCTTTAGTCTGGATATCAGCCAAAATTAAACATATGCTAATGACAGAATCTAAATTAAAAAAAATTGAGTTAAATGCTTTTTCAAACTGTGCCTTTTTTTATTGAACCAATTTTATCGATCTAGTGAATTTTAAACTGGCAAAAAATTTGAAGATGTTGAGTGAAATATCGAACATATTGTTTTCCGGTACTAGAGAACAACATTCTTCACAAAATTATGGATATACCTAACTATTGGTGGATAGGTTATTGTGATACTTTTCTGACTGCATATTTCTGTCAATCGAAATCACTATGCACAATCAGACTTAATTTTGAACCATGATCAAATAATGAGATCGACTCTTGTTCTAATACCTTCTTCTCGCCACATTACTAGTAGAGCCACAATGATTTTCTACAGAATATGTTAACATACATAGGCTTGTTTGCACAGTTATTAACGGCTGCATCTAGTATCGAAGCCATTATTTTCCAGGCGTGAGAGTGACACTTTCCCGCACTAGATTAACTGCTGATTACGGAATTAGATATTTCAAAGCAAACTATCATATTTTATGGTCTAAAGAGATATCAAAAAATAATAATTAGTAATCGGTATTTTTTTGACTAGGACAGAAACTGCAATCTTAATCTGAATGCTTACCCATCCCTTGAAATTACTACTCACTAGATAGAAAAGCGAAATACAAATTATAGAGATAAATGTAATAATTATGCGGTAATTTTTTTTATGCAAATCCAGTCCACCACATTATTTTTTGCATATTTTTTAAAGGGATTTTCACCATACTCTCTGATCAAATCTCTACTGAAATGGGAATCAAAATACCATAACAAATGAACTGGTGTTTGACTTATCAAATTTGACAACATAGGAAATTAAGATTTCTTAACAATGTTTTAAAATAACAATTAAGAAAAACAAGATGGCATCAAGTGAATTGCCCTTGTTTACATGATGGCGGTTGTTCTGTTATGTGTTATAAACAAATTATGAAAATTAAGAACAAGTTGTGTGTCCGAAATAAATCTTACGTTAGAAATGAATATAATATGGAAATATTTATTGATTTTTTTTAAACTTTGTATTTGAAAAATTTAAATGAATTAATATTTGTGGTTGATTTTTCCTCATGTCTACATCGAAGTCGTTATTGACTCAATGGGCATGGAACTCATTAAAATGTCTTAATGAAAGAAGTTTCCTGAACCATTTACTTATACTTCACCTGTTCAACATCTTAACAATTTCAAAAGTTTTAGCCCTTTCAAGTGGTAATGATAATTTCATTTTACATGTGTATATTCTTTTAGAAATTATGATTTTCTTTTATCCCGCTCTGTATAACAAGCAAACGGTTTCCATTTGAAATATAGATTGGTATTAACAATGCCACTCCACTTTTATAAGGTTAATTTTATTTTTGGTCATTGTCTTATTATTAATATATGTTATTGTATTATTGTTTCTATTAACTATGAAATACCGCATTTTGGTATAAAGTGACGGACAGGGAAAACCGAAACTATTAGAATCAGTCTTAGATATACTGTCCAAAATTATAATTATGAAAATAAAATACTAAAGTTCATTTTTCCTTTATTAAATTCATTCTTAAATTCCATGTATAGCTCTCAGTTTTAAAATAATGTGTGTTATCTATGGAGTATTTAATAGGAAAGCAAAATGCTGTGAATATTTAAATAAATGCTCTGCTTTATTCAACAGTTAGTCTGTGTTGTATCAAATCTTAGTTAAGCTTTTATTCTTGCAATACACATGAGTATAACTCACACTACTGCTTATCTTCTGTACAGTTGAACAAGTAAAAATGGATGTTATGTCTTTTGCACATGCATTTACCAAGATCCTATACAAAGAGTTTTTATATGTCATCTTCTATGACCTATGAATGTAGACAACTGTCTGAAAAGTTTTCCTTGAGTGCAATTTACTATAGCTTTTCAAAATATTTTACAACGGTTATTTGTTAGGTATTTCAATGCTAATTTCTTTTTTGGTTGTGTAACTGTCATTTTAGAACTATTAAATTGTATACAAGCATTAGATGTTGTAAATCTTGTTCTATGGAAATATTTACTTAAATTATCTAAGAACACTAAACTTTCTGGATCAAATTGTGAACTTTTCACCCCATCTCTCTATCTCTACATGGGCTTGTCCTTTTTGGACCTTGCGCCACAAAACCCAACCAACCAACTATCTCTACATGTATGCTTTTTATTTTGTAATTTATATTTATTATTCTATGTGAAATATTTTTTCAATAATCAGCTTTATGAACTGTTAAATATTGATAACTACTTATGTTGTGCTTTTAAACTTGAAACACTAATCATATAACAAATTAATCCATGTTTATCAAAAATTGAATTTTAATCAATAAGTAAAGCAAATGCAATTACAATAGGTAATGAAATCAGCTGTTAAACAAGTATTAGATATTCTAAAATAATTTAATATGTTTAAATTGTTTTAATGAAAATATCTAGTTATAATTTTCTAAAGCTTGTTAGCATTATGCAATTAAAAATTTTAGATAAATATATTTTGAAATGATACAAAGTTGAGTTATGTTAATAGTACCTCATTTTATCTGTCGTTGTTACATATGACATTCGCAGAAACACACAGTGTCTTTTGTTTTTGAACAGAGCACCTCTCTACGAATGTGGAAGTACAACTTTGTCTCATAGGTGCCAGCATCTCAACTGGGTCTTCCAATTTAAGATAAGAAGTTTGAGAAGACCCAAGGCCTTTTTCCTAACTCCCCCAGAGGCATTAATTTGGAGTGGAAACACAACAGACATTGCAACCACAGCGTATTTTATGTGCCCCAGTTGCCATTAGTGAACATGATGTACTTTGGATAAGCAGGGATTCGAACTCACCACCTTCTGGCAATGAGAACGACGCCCTAACCAACCTAGCCACCAAAGACCTTAGTATCCAATATTAATTATTAGATAGCAGCAGCAATTAAATTCATGCATTAGCTTTAGTATGCAATGTCAAAAATATCAAGATCATCTATGAATTTGCTTAGTGAAAGAAAGATGTTAAAAAATTGGGATTATTTAAATATAGGAAGGAAATAATTATAGAAGAGTATTAAAGTGGAATAAATCCATTAAGAAAAGATTCTCATAATATTTTGTTTGACTAGTGTCAAATAAGACACTAATTTTCTGCTTTTTATAGTTTGGGAAAATATTACTAACTGTTATTAAAAGCACTCGTCTTTTCTTAAAAATAAAATTATCTTATTCAAATTAAAATGATTATCTTATTCAGTTTTAAATATTGGAAGATTTTTTTTATTTAAATTGT
>JAPDSC010138501.1:0-28112 GCA_026290005.1 Latrodectus geometricus
TTTTTTTTTTTATCTTTTTCCTTTGGCAAAAGTGTCTTTACCAATCGCAAACTGTTGCCTCGAGTTTTTCTTGACTTTGCAAATAAATGGCTCTTTTGGGGATGGATTCTTACGCATTTGTGGCTTCGTTCTCGAATAAATTAAACCAAATCAAATTTCGAAAGTTCTTCTTTGAAACAGAACATTTACCAAGCATTCAGGATGCTGGTATATTGGAATTTTCATCAATGGCGTAAAAGAGAAATTTGGTTTTATTTGGAGATTCTAACAGAAAACCAATTTCATTAAATCTTGAAATTAGCTTTATTTTACATATCTGCATGTCATTTTCTAATGGGAAATTAATTTATACAAAGTATAGTTAATATGTTTATTAATATTATTGAATTTTTAGCATCAAATTTAACCTTTTTATTTTTAAATTTGTTGGTGCAAGTAATTTTGGTTTTCATATTGCTACAAGCATAGTTAATCCTTTTGTAATAAATGTAGTAAATCCTTTTCATAATTTATTTAATTTAATCATTTATATTTAATAAGTTGATGATAATAATTAGAATATTTTATAATAATTATTTCCCCATTGTGGTTAAATACCGTCACTTTTTTTTAACATAAACACTAATTCAACTTTTCTTTACAATTTAAAATAGATTCTGAACCATTATGAACATCTATGTCTGACATGGGATTCGAATATGAACCATTGTGCTGAAAGCTGGAGTACTATCCAGTTGATTGATAGGAAAGGCTATTTATCCTGTAAGATGTGGATTACTATTATCTTAATTTATATTATAACCAGCAGAGAGATCCTTATAAAAACGCAAGATTTCTTTACTAATAATCACAGTTTCTTATAAATTTCAAGTTTTATATATTTTATTTTATAAAAAATTTCAATTGAAGAATTTCGTCAAATATTTTTAGAAATTAAACTCTTTTAATAAATTTTGCACCAGATTTAAAATGTAAATGAGGCCCCATTACTTTAATAATAATATTCAGAAGAGATACCATGGTAACTTTTGGAAAAAGTGTAATACCTGTATCTGGAAAGTAGCGAGATCAATACCCGATCCAGTATAAACAATCGTAGTGAGTTATTATGTATATTTAGCATTCGTCTTTCCTAGCATCCTTTTGTTTATATGTTGAGGAAGACTGAAGAGTAATATGTTGAGATCAAGCCTGTTAAGCAGCATTACATATATATGCAGAAATACAAAATTTAACATTTAGCTCAAAAACAAATATTATGCACTCTTACCTTCAAAATGTAATTTACTTTCGCCCATAATGGTTAAAAAAATAAATAAAAAAACATTTCGTTGAATTAAAAAAAATCCTAACGTTTACTCTCACCTATAAATAAACAAAACTATAAAATTTATACACAAATATTTAACATAAAACCACCTTAAATTATTTTAAAGTTGATATCGAAATACAAAAAGGGAAGGAGAGAAAAAAAAAGACAAAGAGAAATAGCATTTATACGTCTAAAGTGCGTTACCAGAATAAATAAATCGGAACGTAATGATATTATGGTAATAAAGTCTAATGGCGTAATGGAAATCAAACGATCGTTGAATTGAAGGGAACTTGAAATCAATGGTCGAAGAATTATAAACTGTAACCGAAGTAAGAGTAATCAAACACATCTGCTGCAAACTCTTACATTCCTATAAAACATTATTTTGATATAGATCTTGAAATGATATTTAATAATACTTTCAAACGATAGTTAATGTTTTTTCTTACCTCAAAACGATATTATATTTCTTTATTTTTCAAATTTCAAGTAATATTTTGGTTTTTACTTCCGATTTTCGATAATTTAAATATCATTATATGAAAATAGAAGAAAAATAAATGTTTATTTATTTGTATTTATGTAGTACATTTAATCGGCTATTTTGCATTTCTTATAAATTATATATTTTGCTTTTATTTATAACTAAATAAGGTAAAATTAAATATATATATTACATAAAAAATATCTTTAGTTACTAAAATTAATTAGACTATTAATTATTAATATAATAAGTCCATTTGAAGTGTGTTTAAAGTTGCTGGAGAAAATTTAACCAATACTTATAGATTTATTTTACTTATTAAAGAAAATACTCAAGTTAATTATAAGTTTAATAATTGGTATTAAATTATTTTGCATACTTGTCAATATAAGAAATGATAAAGATATTTGCTTAAAAAATTGTTATTGAATTTAAAATTTACAAAATAATTTACACTCGAAACTGCAATAGACAGCTTTCATAAAATGCCTTTCGGATTAATATAAGACTAGATTGAGCAATTACATTAATTTGAAATGATAGATTAATAAATTTCTTCAAATTATCACATATTCACATTTCGAAATTGCGCCAAAAAATCAATAGAAAGTGAAGAAATTATGCACGGCAAGAAGGAATAAATGTTATTATTATTTTTTAAGTTCTACATGCATGAATATTTCTGTGTCATTTATTTTTATAAAAATTCATATACACAGACTGACACTTATTTTACATAAGTGAATTAGGAGTGCTTTTATTTACGCATGTCAAACATTTATCATTTACCCAGGGTTTTCGATTTGGCTTTTTTGCTGTTTTACACAATTTTTTTCCTTATCCAATTAGGTTTGGTTTAGTTTATTTGTCGGGCAACGGTCATTTTTTACATACAACAGATAATTAGATCAAGACATACAGGTTAAACTGAATTCTAAGAGTATCCATGCCAAATATGTGATTCGAACCTACGAAATTTTGAACTGAAGACTAGCTTGTTAACCGTTCTTCTGCCTGTTTAGCTCTTATTTGATGCCTACAATTTAATAAAACTTCACATTGCTAAATTATTCTTCAGTTCAAAAATACTTCCGAGTTACTACAATGAACCACACTCAAGTAATAATCAGCTTATGAAGTGTTAAATTGTAAACTACAACACTAACTATTAATTATGTCAGCTCGATTCCAAAGTTTCCAAAATTGATGAATTGACTAGGCATAACCCAGATAACATTATACCCATGATCAGTCAAAGGGAGTCCAATTAGACCAAATTAATTAGCTTCAACTACCCTAATATGAAAGGGGTGGGGGAAATAATGACATTTAATAATGATCGAAAGCGATCGGGATTATTGTAGAATCCATTATTTTCGAGGTCACTGGGATGAATAGTAACATTGAGAATAGCGCCATAAGCGAATGCTTTTCATAAAGAAAACTTTTAACAAAAGCGCATTGAAAAGAAAGTTCTAAGAAGAGTGACTTCAGTGGCTTGGTTTGTTTGTCATTCAACTATCATTTTTTGCCCAAAAGAAATAATTATTACTATTTAAATACGATATATGAAATAACTATAAATGTTCTTACTAGAGGTGGGATTTGAACCTACAAGCCTTCAAGCCGAGGGACATGCAGTATCGGCTTCCATCCTATGATGGTTTATGGTGAAACTGTTAATTTTTACTTGTTAGAATATTGAAAATAGTATTATCTTTTATATTTAAACATATATTAAATATTTGTTTATTTTTACACTAAGTATTTAAATGTGTAGTATATTTTCAATAAAAATCATACATTTAAATAATTGTACGTAAAACATGGCATGAATAAGTAAAAATATTTAAACGTTACATAGTGAATATATTCAGCATTATAGGCTGTTGTGAAACTCGTTTCCAGAGGGTAAAATTTACCGGGTAAACTTTTCATGGTAAACATGATTCATGTAAACATTGTGTATATCATAATTAACATTAAACAATGAAATGCATCTGACCAGACAGATATTAACACCGCGTAGCTGACAGTCTACCGCTGAAAGTTGCTTAGAGACACTTTGGTCATTCCCTGTAAAAAGGGCATTTAGTGTATTATTAATAAAAAAAATAATGTCCAGAAATATAGGCTAAATTACTGAATATGAATTAAACTGCTTTGTTGTTAATAAATGTTTTAAATTAGGCTTAATTGTGGAACATTTGCATTAATTATTTATTTATAAATTAATTTCGATAAAAACTCTGTGGTAAATTTGAAACGAAGTTTCAGCTACTACTAGTTAAACAAGAAAGTTTTTGCCATTTCTAACAACCCAAAAGAACATGACCTACAGAAAGTGTAGCCTATTGTTTGTACTCGAAGTATCACCATCGGCATTATGCAACTTCTGCCAACGTGTCTCCAGTTGTGGTATCATCTTGCGGTGAAACTTGGGAGTTTTGGATGTAAAGAAGTCCATAAGAAATTTTTAAGTCTGCTTCATTGGGGAGGGATTTTCCATGAAAATGATTGTCCAGGTCTAGTTGAAAAATAGTAATCTGATGGTGCAAGGTCAAATAAGTGACGAGGATGGCATGAATTCTCCCAAAAGTCACTGTATGGTATCCTGATTAC
Organism: Latrodectus geometricus; assembly: GCA_026290005.1. Taxonomy (NCBI): domain Eukaryota; kingdom Metazoa; phylum Arthropoda; class Arachnida; order Araneae; family Theridiidae; genus Latrodectus; species Latrodectus geometricus. The sequence goes on from JAPDSC010138501.1 coordinate 4,422, forward strand.
CTGTGCGACAATTAGCTTCGCGTTGTCTTCCCAGAACAGTGATTAAGAGTACTGTCTCCTACTGTTGCAATGCCTGCTGTACACGTTCCAATTGCTGCGATTATAAGTCAGTAATAACCATTTTGTCCGTTGGTCGCAGCTTGTACTGAACCAATTGACGACTAGTCTATTAGACACAAAGCATTATCTTGCGTGTGTGCACAGGTGGTCTTGCGATGTGCGGTACAGTATCCAGGGGTGACAACTAATGATTGGAACGCTTGGGAGTGTCATATAGACCCCACTTTTAATCACTGGTCAGCACTCGATTAACTATGGATGCGTCACGGTGGGAAGAATGCAACGATAAGCTGGCTGCCACTCGTTGTTGCTTATGGATTTCCAGCAGCATGTGAGGAACCCACTTGCTCAGCCTTTACGTATTACCTAAGCGATGCAGATGGAGTCCAACTATTTCACCGAAAGGTTAAATTGTCTTGAAAGTTCATCTCACCTTTGATTACTTTACTCCTCAATGACCACATGCATAGATCTTCGTCAACCAAAGCCTGTGGTCATCCACTGCGAGCTTCATTACCGAGGGGAAAATCTCCCGACATGAATTTGTAAAACCCATAACTTGCCGTGCGTTCATTCATAGCACTATCTCCAAACACTTTACATATTCGTTGACTTGATGCAGCAGTTGATAAGCCCACATTGAAGTCGTACGGCAAATAACAGCAAATGTGTGTTCCATCGACACGTCCTTTTCTGTACGAGTTACAATTGATGAATGTGCACTGTGGACTTTACTTTTACGATGACGAATTTTCCCACTCTCTCCTGAGAATGGTGTCTCAACCACATCATACTCTAATTTGCCTATTTAGTCTCACTTCATTCAATAGGAAGGTGAAAAGGGGAAGATGTGTCTTGCTTACCTTGTATTTCAAGCGATACATTGATATAATATTCACAGATTAAACCATGTATTAGTTTTAAAGTGGTTATACATTTTCAATAGACTAACAAGATTAACAATCTAATTAAACAGTGGAAACCCTCGCATATGAGCATCTTGTGTAAAGCAACCACGGACATCTTATTCAAAAAGGGTGCTGTTGATCCTTCATTGCCTTTTGCTTTGCTTATTCACTTGAAACTCTTCTCAATCGCAAAAAGAAATCAAATCACTTGGCTAGTTTTACATTCTCACCACTGATATCATTGCTGTTGACCCGGAAGCTCTTTGGTTCTTCCTTGCTGTCTTAGGAATCAGACATTTATTACTGACTTTCTCAGTGGGCACCTTCGTTCTATGACTTTCTCTGAGGTTTCTAAACACGACGAGGTGTGCTGAAGTGCTGATTTGAACTTTCCTTATTCTATATGTCTGGGATTATCAGGCAGCATCTGCTATACTCGGGTATGATGGATTTGATAGAAATCTGCTATACTCGGGTATTTACATGATTCTCAACAACAGAGATAATTGATCATTGGTTTACATAAATTGGTCTTGGTGTATAGACATCACAATTCTACTAAAGTTTCATAACAATTATAACATATTTATCAATAATGCTTTGATACTACACTGCTTAAAACAATTAAAGGATATTATGTAGTTTCATATAAAATAAAGACATAAGCGAGATTTTTTTGCCGAAAATAGAAGAAGAGAATCACAAATGCAAATTTTTCTGATTTTCATACTGTGGAGTATGCTAATTTTGATTTCTACGTCAAAAACGTCGCTTCAGCGGCAGTGAATGAAATTTGACTTTCAACTGAATAAAAGACAATGAAGACAAGACCATTTAACTAATTCAGAAGCTTGGAGAGTTGTTGGTAGGTTAGAAGGGGGCCAAACTCAAGCCGAAGTAGAGCAAGCAATTTGAGTATCACAAAGTGTGATTTCCAGGATCTGGAACCGTTTTTTGGAAACTGGAAATGCAGGTCAAAGATCAGGGCAAGATTTTAGACAGGCAACAACGACCAATGAAGATCGTTATTTAGTTTTAACGTCTCCGAGGCACCGAAATATGAACGCTACTCTTCTCTAACACCTTCGCTCGGCTACTGACACCACGGTTTCAACTCAGACTATCCGATCTGTATGATCTTCGACCGATGGTACGTGTTAAACTAACATCAAGGCATCGTTGCAAAAATTACGAAGCACTCACCCCGACAAAAATTGGTACAGGATTTGGTCTGCCACCTGAAAATTTCACTTAAAGAAAATTGTGACCCTGAAATATTTTATGTACCTCAGCTACCATTATAGAACGTGACAGAACTGCGATTTTGTAGGATCTAGACCTCATTACTGAGGATTATAAAACAATTACATTCGGAGATTAGAAGGACACTTTTAAGACAATTTTACTTTCAGATAATTAATCCAAAACAAAATTATCTTAAAGAATTATGCAGACATTTCTCTGAGTTCTTATAATAATTTTATTTTGAACTTTTTAAATTTAAATCCTTAATTTACTTAAAACCATGCTTAACAGACATATCTGAAATATATTATGCTGCATATTGATCCTCTACAGAATGTTTCTTTAGAGCATGGAGGGACAGGGTGCATTTACGGCACACAACACGTGAAAACCTTGAAAAATGTCAAGCAATCACTCCCCCCCCCCAGATGTGCTTATAGGAAGCAAAAAAACCAGCATGATTCTTCCCTTTTAAAAATGTCTGAAAGCTTACATTCTGAGAATTGATTTTAATTCACACCTAAGATAGTTATCTAAATGTTTATAAATTACTCATTTTATTTTGACGCATTAGAGTATGTCCTAAGCCAAAATATCTAATTTAAAATAAAATGACATATTTTACCTTAATTTCTAAACTGAAATAATTGGATTGTGAATACTAGAGACAAAAATAAGTTTTTTTTTTTTTAAAAAAGTAATTACTTATAATTTGAAAACTATTTTTCAGTATGAAATCAAATTTTTATTGACTCTTCCAAAACTGACAAAGAGAAGAAAAGAAAAAATTCCATTTTTCATGCTTTCAACATCCGCGCACACCGTCAAAAAATATCTTACGTTTCAAATATATCTCTAAAAGAGCGCCATTATATATAAATTCAATGAGATCTCGAACCTTGTCATTCACTTTGGAAAACCAATTTTTATTTCATACGGAACAGGAAAAAAATAGTAATGGCGAGGCAAAAAAAGTCATTTTAAAGTATTTTTTGCGAACACAACGGTGGGGAGTTCAGTAACTTGGCTGACCCCGTAATATCAGTTCTATTGATTCGATTTAGAAGAAATTCTTTTCCCTTGGCTATAAATGGAGAGATAAGAGAGAGAGAGAGGAAAAAAGTTTTCTTCCCTTCACTTCAGTTCTTTTTTTTCGTTCCGTTACAAGATCCGCCACAAGGAGTCATTAATGCGTCAGAAGCCAGAGAGATTTCGGCAATAATCGTCTGAATCCAGATACGTTCTTTGTCGGAAGATGGAGCTGCGGTCAGAAATGACACCCATGTAGGCCTTAACTGTCGTTAATTATCATTGATGTTCGACGGACGAAATACCAGTGGTCAGATTGGAGAATCTTATGTTTCTCCCCACACGGTGGAATGTAGAAAATACCAGAAGCCCTGTTTCTTCTCCATTAATGGATGGAATAGATTCCCAAGAAAAAAGATCTATTTTAGAATCTCTTTCGATTAAAACTCAGTAATGGCTAAAGCAAGTATTAGAAACCTTGTTCAAAGTAAACCTCTCCTTACATCAGGGAAATTTTACAAATGTTTTTTTCATGTTAAATTCTAGCTGCAGGCTTTAGTCGTAACATGTCCTGGTCTTAAAGCCAATGAAGGAACTAAAATGATTCAAACCTGCTCTTTATGCACCAAGATTGCGCTATAAGGTTTAAATATTTCCTGCAGAAATTACCAGAAGTTCTGCTATTAATACATGAATGGATTATTCTCAAAAAGAAATATTTTATACTTCTACTGAAATTCAATAATACCTAAAACAGAAATCTTAGTTATAGATAAAACGCTTCTTACATTAGAAAACACCCACAAATGCTGCTTAGATGTTAAAGTCAGCCTACAGGTTTTAATTGCAATATGTTCTGTATTAAAGGTGATAAGCAAGTTAAAATAACTAAATTTAGTTTTTAACGGCTTGTGTGTGTGTGTCTACATTTCTTTGCTATAAGCTTTATAAGATATCAAAAACTCTGTCTCTATTACATCGAATAATTCCCAAGAAGTCCTTCTTCAGACTCTCATCCTAATAAAGTTTAATCGTAACTAATGGAAATAGAAATTTTCATCAAACTTTAAGCGTTTTTTGCATCATGGGCACTTTATAAATCACACAGTGGGTATTTAAAATGTCCCACAAATTCTAGGGGTCCCACATTGCCCTAAATGCCATGAAGAACAGGGGCCTCAGCATATCTTGGATTGAACTAGTAGAATATCCATAATTGTCCACTTCTTGTATCGGACTTCATTGAAGTCAATAGATTGATTGATCTGGTCAGACCTCGTCAGACCAGATTTGAGATAACAATGCAAATCGCACTAATCAAAGTGAAGTTGCAAAAAAGTTATAATATGTTCTGTTAGAAATTAAATTGTAACAATTTCAGGTAGCTTTAGTATTTTCCTGCATATAATCCACGGATTATGTGTTAAAGAAGTTCTCAATTTCATTGTGTGTATTAAACACCACCGTGGATAATCTGATAAAAAAAAAAAAAAAAAAAAAAAAAAAAAAACATCATTCATCAGAGAAGCTTGCAAGAAAGTTTTGAAAATAAATGTTTTTTATGTTTAATAAAATAAATAACATCACAGCCATTTGTTTGGAAATTTATGAAGTCAAGCAATATATATATAATTTGGCCGCAGGATCTTCTAGACTTAAAATTTATTAACAAACTACAATATAGCTATATATTTTATTCATGATGATTTGATTGTATTTCTATCTATACTGTAACATATGGTTATTTTATTTATCAGGGACTTTGAATCAATGACACTGATGCTTAGAATAACTTATTAAGAATATTTGTAAGCCTAAATATAGTTTATGAGCTCATTGTTATGAATCTCTAATTTACGACCACTCATGATTTCGAGAACTAGGGATTAGTTTCTAACTTGGTTACACAAATTCAGTGAGTCGAACTGGCAGATGAATGGTTAGCGCTCTTGTTTTAGACTCAACAGTTCGTGGGTTCGTATCCCACTCTGGGTATGGATGTTTGTAGAAGTTCTAAATCTCTACTTTAAACCATAGTTCCTGATCTAATTAACATTCATGTTCAAAATTCACAATAAAAACAAATCAAACCATAGACTCAATCATAAATTTAATTCCCATTTACGAGCTTAAAGTTTGAAAAATCTTTTTCATGAATTCATTTTTATGGATATCCAGCTCTGACATTTAATTTTCATTATGATTTATTTTTCCATTTTTATCTTTTTATATTTGAGAAACTTGGATCAATGATTTTATTAAAGAACCGTAGAGTTGAGTTAGTTATGGAAAACTAACTGCTCTGCTGTTAATGAAACTTTGTTTTTAGCAATTCGTTGGAATTTTCCCCCCTAATATAATTCTTGTTTTATAGCCAATGTATCAAAGTAAAACTAACTGCTTCAAGTATAAATAGCATAAGGTATTTTTGTAAAGATCGTACTGTTTGGAGCTGCCTTATTCAACTTTCATTATAGCGTTAAGTAATTTTTTTCTTTCAGCTACAACATTGTTCAATGAGAGAAAACTAACAAACAAAAAGTAATATATTTATTAATGAATAAATATTCAAAAATAAAAATAACTATAAATTAATTAGTAGATTGCACAGTATTGTAATTCAAATTGATATATCGTAACAGACGTTTGAACACTTATCACGTAGTTTGTTCTGGCAGAAGAAAGATAATGGTTCATATTTGCGTGTTAAAAGAGAGCAAACCAAGAAAACTGCCAAGCACCCATACCAACAAGTAAAGATGTAAAAAAGAAAATTGCAACTCTCTTGTTCAAAAAGTAATTATCCAGAAATTGTTACCCAATACATCAATAGAGCAGTGTCCTGCTTCAAGGTCATAACTGGCCTTAAATTATACATTCGATACAGCCTAGAAGATAGCTTAATATATGAAATCTGTCCTTATGATATCCTTAGTGACAGCACTTTGTTTTCTGGAATGAAATTTTTATATATTGTAGCTATTAATCTCTCTCTCTTTTTCTACATGGAATAAAATCCCGAAAAATCTTGAGGACATATCTCGACAAGTATGCAAGTTAAAATTAGATATATAATATCCTCTGCCAGATGCGTATTTGCTGATGGGATCAAACCCATGATCTTCCACATCAAAGAACATATTTTTACTACTAGGACACTGTGGTTTGGTTTATTTGTCCCTCAACGGTCTTTTTTTAAACATGAGGGCTAATTGGACCAGGACCCACAGTTTAAAAAGGATTCCGAACACTGCAAGTATACAAGTCTAAAGTTGGATTTGAACTCAGGAACTGATGAATGGAAGGCCAATGAATGGTAAGGGCTTACCATTCGGCTACAAGCTCGGTTATAGTCTAATGTAAGTCTATCTGAAACATAAATAGTTAACACTGCTTAGCTTCTAGTCCACTAGTTGAAAATCTTTATCAGGATTTTTTAACTACCCGTCTCATAATAATATCGGGAAGACTTCAAAAATATCACAAATAATATGCACGTATTGGAAGGATTAAGACAAGAAAAACACTCAAGCACTTTCTTGTAGATGTGGAAAACAGAAACGCGATTTCCGTGTTCTTTTAATCCACAGTAACTGTGATCGAATTGGTGACACATTTCTCTCCAAAATACGAAATCTTACTATGCCATTATATACATTTAGTTAGTTTGAAAATCATTGTAATAGTTTATATTTGTGGATCGTGTTAACAAAATGGCGTTCACGCGATAAACCACTAAAAGAGGAACCGCTCTTGACGCCTCTATTCCAAACTTTTGTTCTCAGATGTTTACAATCTGCATGCTATTTTAATAAAAGCCGTTTAGTACTGTGAAAGCTTATGAAAATATTAAAATTTCCTATATTTAACAAGAGCTGTGTATTGAACTCTGTTAAATCTTGGAGCAGCATTGTTTAATAAGAGCTTTGAAAATCGATGGCTATTATCTTTCCCCACGATCGATGATGATAAACTTGGCTTGGCTGTTTCCATAAAATAAAACGAGTCTGGAAATACTAGTACCAAAATCTCTTTCACAAAAGAAAGTCAGTAAGTAAAATTCCTTAATTATTTTCAGCCGCACAATATTAGATATTTAACTCTATCCGCATTAATTTAAACTTTTTTTAATTAAGGTAACAATTTTTCCAATTGCATAAACAGTTGAATTAAATATTGGACTATTTTTAGCCGATCTAACTCCAAACAACTAAATGTGATTTACTATTTTAGCATAATTTTGTGCGATATTTCATGTTAATATAAACGTCAAATACAACTGACATTTATATTAATTGGCTTCTGTTTCTGTCGCCAAATTTAATTTGGCGTCGTCTATGTCCAGTTTTCACACTCTGCAATGTTTCTTGGTTCCTGATTGTAGAATGTGCTTTGTTCGTAAATTTAGAATCGCAAGATTGTAGGCGAGGTTAAATCGAACAGAAACAAATACTATAAAAATTGAGAAATTATTCGAAACCATAGGAAAAAACGTAGTAATTTAATAAATTTTAATATTTTTCCATGATAAAGACCATGTTCAAGTATCGCCAATTTTTCTGCATTTGAAAGAAAATTTGATACCTAAAAATAACCCCTTATATATTTACGATATTATTATTATTTATGATAAAAAAATACAGTGAAATGAACTTTAAGCGTTACTATTATAAAAACGTTACTGTTGTAAAAAAATAATAATAGTGATATGAAGTGAATTGGTTGGCGATTTTAACAAAATATATGGCTGCACTTTGGCTCTTATAGCATAAAATGTGCCAACATTCCTTCCTTTTTATGTGAGATATACTATTTAGTTTAAAGAGTTGAATTCTTTACACAATGAAAATATATTATAAAGTGAATTTAACCTATTATAACCTCAATGTACTCTTTGAATAGATGCCAAAACATTCCGAAAACGAATAAATCTTTTGAGAAAGTCTAACATTATTATGTCTTTTTGTAAAGGAGCTTACATCAAGAAATATACATTGAAAGGAATTTTCTAGTTCCAGCGTTCTTTTGAAAGCTTATCGGGGCTTTAAAGTACATAGATAGCTTCAAGCTAAACACATATACGTTCCCTTTTGCAAAATGATCTTGGAGGCATTTCGAAACATTTATTACTCGACCTCTACTGCAATATAACATCCTTTTCAAGATTTGAAATCCCAAATATAGGAGGTAAAAAATAGGCAATTTGCTGAAGAAGATATATCTTTATGTATAAAAGTTATATATTTTGTTTGTTCGGAGAAAAATTGAAAATGGCAGTATGGGTTGAAGGAAAACTTATATTGGAAAGTCAATCTCTGTAGCTTGCTTCAAATGAAAAACCAAGTTCTTTACCGATTTTTATTGCAGCATTTGTAACCAATTTTAAACCTAATTCACATAGATGTAAATTATGAGTAAAGTTGCTTAACCCACAATATGAATTTCTGCTCCGGAACTCTTCTCGCTTCAAGAAAGTAGTAATTTTTTTTTTCTTTTTAAAATTGTTATGCTTTACCACTGAGGGAAAAAATATTTTTTAAAATATACATAAGTAAACCCTTTGTTTCTACATTCCCACAATGTTTTTATAAAAACGTAATAACGCCTATACCTTTATTCTATAAAATATTTACTACATTCTTTTGTTGTTTCGAGCAGTGTATATGTACATTTATGTGTTCATGTTCTAACCTTTAAGCTGAAATATTAGTCAATAATGATTTATTTTAGTCCTTTGAGATTTTACTTATTTTATTTTAAATTTAGAAATTGGAGATATGCGTAAAATATTCAGAATAACAAATTATTCCCAAATTCTGCAGTGATATGGAGTATATTAGAGAAAATGAAACTTGTAACACAAAATATTACGAATACCAAATTATTCAAATAATAAATGACAAATTATTCACCAATTTTGTAGCTATCTGGAATATACTTGAAAAAAACGAAACTTTTATCCATATTTAGAATTTAGTAAAATATCAAAAATATTTTTTCGAATAATAGAAGTTAAAAAACTCAAAAATAAAAGCGTGAGATATTTTACTTCAATTTTTATCTGGTCCATCAGCCATTGTTTTTTTACATGAGAAAAAATTAATTAAATCATTAAATTATTCACAATTATCTAACATTTAAATTCGTTTATAATTTAATGCATGCGTCAATTGACTTTAATTCTATTATTTTATTTAACTTATGCACCGGAGGATCTCATAAAAACTTATTAGCCGCGTTTTCTTTAATACATATTATATAAGTATTTATTACTCTTTAATGAATATTATATATGATTTATTTTTATACTTCTACGAATTTAAGTCAATATGCTACATCTTCGAACTTTTGCAATTTGAATCATATATCTATGATTAAATTGAAATTTCATGAATTTTGCTCTTTTGTTTTCAAAATATTGACGTTTTAAGATTAAAACCATGCTGTTTTATTTCATAAAAACAAAACAAAATTTTTAATTTAAAATCTAAAGCATATTTACTTCAGAAAATCCTTTCATCTTCTGTTACCAAACAATGTAATATTCATCTTGTAATATACTTATTCAAATCAGAATAAATATATAGTAAATATCTTTCAGTTTACTGCTAGAGAATCGTTTCAAAATGCGAATTTTAAGAACATCCATCAACTCTCAAAGTATCCAAATTTAGATTCCTTACAACCTTAATGGCATTTGATATAGAAAAGCGAAAGATAGAATTAAAAGCCATGCTTAAATTTTAAATAAATATTTACATATTCAAATCTGGGGACAAGAAAGGAAAAGCAGGAATTCTTCTATTAATGTACTCCACTCCCAGTTTAAAACTACATTTTTTTTCGTAGGGAAGAAGAGCAAAAAACAGAGATTTTCCCCAAAGATATATGAAAATGCGACTTTAATCCAAATGTCATATCATATTTATTTTTCTATACAAATAAAATATACTTTTGAAATTTCACTGATCGGATTTTCAGATTTTTTTTCTTTCTCTCAGTCTACGAAAAAAAAAAAAAAAAAAAGAATAGAACACATTGCCGTAATCTTAAAAGGATGATGTATTTCAAAAATAAAAGTGCGCGTGTTTTCAAGTTCTTTTATTTGCATTTAACTGTCGAAATATTGGCAGAATTATGGAAACAAGTGGGCATTTTTTCTTCTCAAAAACTTTAAGATGCATGAATATATGAAAAAATAAAAAAGTAATTTAAAACTTATACCAATATTTATTTTAAATATTACGAAAAGCACATCATTTTTATAAAAATATAAACAATTTTATAATAATTCTGTACATATAAATGAGAAAGGAAAAATCTATGCATTAAAAAATCTATACAAAACATATAGATTGGCTGTTTTCAATTCTGTTTAGAATATTTTGATTTATAAAATATATCAATAAAATAAATTTTATTATAAGAATTGCTCTCTGAACAAATTTTTACACTTAGTTATAATTATTAAACACTAGAAAACAAATTATAATTTTGAATCACTATTACAGAAGTTGTTGTTAATGACACTTGGCAATGCCAAGCCCGCCTGTCACAGAGACTTGGGGAATGAAGTCAGAGAATGAGAGTCTTCCGTTTTTTTTTTTTTTTTTTTTTTTTTTTTTTTTTTTTTTTTTTTTTAATAGAGCACACTCATATGAAGGTGGAAGTACGACTTTTGGCTCATAGACCACTGAATCTCTCAATTTAGAGATTGAAACCAGTGAAGACCCAAAGCCTGGCTCCAACCACCCCCAGAGGTATTAATTTGTAATGGGAACATGGAGGACATTGCGACCCGACGGGTTTAACGTGCCCCAGTTGCCATTAGTGAACACGACGGATCTTCGACTTAGCCGGGATTCGAACTCACCACCGTTTAGTAACGAGAACGATGCCCTAACCAACCAGGCCACCACGGCCTACTATTACAGAAGTGGGCCACAACTCAGTTGGCACATTCCTAATGATGTTAAATTTTATCAGACTCCGTAAATTGGACTCTATTAATCATTTTATGATCATAAACTCTCTGTCATACACTTCTCTTTTTGCTCAGGTATCCCATCCGCTATCTTCTTAGCAGGTAATATACATCTTTTTCTATGTTACCGAAGAGATTATCTAATTTATATCAATTAAACATAGTTCATTTCTCAAAAATACTTTGACACATAAAATGAACATTGTATTCAAAACATAGGAATAAAAATGTAAATTAAGCCCACTAAACCAACTTAATTTATATTTTTATTTTTACTTCAAAAAATACTTTGACTTATGAAAAAATATATTAATGAATAATTTATGTAGTAAAATAAATACATGTGCTATTGTGGAAATATTTCCACCTGAACATATATTATATTAATTCAGCGAAAGTGTTATATTCCAAAGCAGATTTTGATACCTAAGAGCTACTTACTTGGGGTTCTTAGTTCTAGGGTAATTGGGTTCACATGTATTGACTTGAATGCACGTAGGGTCTAGCTGTAAGCCTATATCTATATAGCGTTTTATCTTTTGAAAAGATTCTTTCATAGATTGTAGGTTATATCCTTATGCCGCAAACTCTTAACCGCCTACCCTAATAAATATTGTTGTATCAGCAAGCTTTCCTGTACCTAGCCCTGAATTGGGCTCTACCAATTAGATGGAAGCTGCAGGCTGGGAGTCTTCATAATTTAAAAGAAGGGATTAAGGAAAAAAAATTAATACTTGACTATCTACGCCCAGAGGTATCATTTCACTTGAATTCCATTGTGATCATGACCCATTAACGTGCTCCAGCCTCCTTTAGTGAACACAATGAATTTTCGGTTAAGCTGGATTCGAATTTACTACCTTGCGATAGTGAGAACGACGCCCTAACCAACCAGGCCATCACGGTTATCCCCAACAAATGTTCTTGAAAAACAGAAAACGTAACATCCTATGACCGTTGTACAGTCATACCAGGACTTGAAATTGGAACCTCCCACTGAAGAGCATACTTACTCCTAGGCTACATGAAATATCAACCCGCTCTAATATTACGTTACTTAAGACTTGTGACAGCAATAGTCAGATTGATAGAAAGATCGATTGCATGATTCGATATACCAATCGATACAATAATCGATCTCATCCATCAGACTTCGAGGTCCTGCCTGATTCGTAAAAATTTCGATCCTACCTATGAGATTCGAGTTCTCATTTACACTATTCCAGATCTTGATAGGTAAATTACATACATAAAAGCAATCGATCTCGTTCATCAGATTCCAGTCTTCAGTTAGTTGAAAAATCGATCTTGTTTATAAGTCTTCAAGATTTTGATTCGTGGAATACTCGATCTACCTTTTTACATCCAAGATGTATAATGGCAGAAGATTGGATATTATTTATTCCATTCCATAACTCTGTTGGTAAATCTCTTAAATAAAAGGAGTTGAACTCTTTTATGTAATTTAAGATCTCAGTTGGTACAAGAATCAATCTTGCCTATCTGATTTCGAGATGTCGATTCGAATAAAACTCAATCTAAACTACAAGATTCAAGATCTCAATTAATAAAATATTTTATCCCGTTTGCAACATTTCAGAACACGATTGGTAAATTGCATAACAGAGCACATCGATCTTGTTAATCCAATTTAAGTTTTTGATGGTAGAAGAATCGACCCTGCTTATATGACTTCAAGATTTCGATTCGTAGAATATTCATTCTCGCTTTGGAGATTCAAGACTTCAAGTGACAAATGACTCGTCCAGATCTCGATTGGTAGAAGAATTGATCTTGCTTTTATAACTTCGAAATCTCGATTCGAGGAATACTCAATCTCATTTAAGAGATTCAAGATTTCAGTTGTTAGAGGATTCGATATCATTTATGTCATTTCAAATTCCAATGGGTAAACGCACACAAACAATCCATCTCGTTTATGCGAGTTTCGATCTCGATTAGAAGAAGAATCAATCTTATTTATATGACTCATTTATGTGATATCAATATACTCATTTATTTATATTTGTTTATACACATAATCACCGGAGGTTTAGTTAAAGAGGAATTCACATATCACAAAGCAGAAAACCTAGAAAACTCTTAAGCCTACCATTCCGACTGTCGTACATGCAGCAATTAAACATCCACTTTCCTTCACTTTTCAACAGTGTCTAGAATCGAATCTATGACCTCCCACTCCATAGAGAGTTGTCTAATCATTAAATCAAGCTGATAATTTGAACACTGAACACCGCGTAATGGACAGATCAATGGTCAAAGTGTCTAATATAAGACATAAATATTTATCGTTTAAATTACTTTCTGAAGGAACTTTTTCACAGATAGTAGATCGTATTCACATATTGCAAGTAGGAAATCTGGAAGACTTCTAAGCACGCATCCTTACACAAAGTTTGCATGCATTAGGCCCCGTCCTCCAACGGTGGCTATAATAGAACCCTCGACCTTTTACTCTGAAGTGCACAATCCTACAAATGTGTGCTTTGAGACTGATATAGAATGCAAAGAGTTTCGTAGATGGCTAAAATTAATGACATACTTTCAGCACCGATTGTGATTGGAGCAAAACGAATTAAGCACCGCCTATTAAAAATAAATTTACTAATCACAGAAAACTTCAGTTCACTTGGAATCTGGATATGCAATTGTGAGAATGACAATCATATCAACAACAAGAAATAGTTTGTAATATCATTTTGTTGAATTTTCCCTTTCTATCAGAAATTATCCCTATCCATTCCCCTAAAATCCGACAATTTCCCTGCAATTATCTGATAAAGCACCGCATGAGAAAAGCAAACAGGGAGACATATTGTCAGAAATAGTTTCTGATCGCTTATCGATCTTTCTTGATTTAAAAGAAAAAAAAATCGCTAGAATCTGACAATGCTTATTAGTTGGCGATAATCGATCGGGGATGGTCGCCAAGGAAATGGAGAGGGAGGAAGTAATACATCATGATATGCATAGCATCATCTACTCGACCCTCTTACTCTGGAGTTATTTGTTGAGTGTGGAATGGCACTTATTAATTTTAAGTTATAATGGAAAATTCTTTTTTATTTTATGAAGTGGAAAATTTCTTTGTTTTAGCACAATTACTTAAAGTTAGTAATTTTCTCCGCACAATTTATAGAGTGTTCAATATAAAATATTTTATAAGAACACTTTTAGATAGTTCTCAAATTCTATGGATTAAAATTGAAACAAAAAATCATGTATAAATGATATATCGCTCGCACGTTCTATATTTAACTTAATTTAAAATGCCAGAGAAATCCTGAAAAAAGCTATTAATAAAAATATAATTTGATTTTTTTTTATCTAAAAATAGAAATTTATGATGGAAAAAATATACTTTAAAATGCTCCTTGACAAAAATTGGCGATTTTTTTTCCGCCAAGGATGAAAATCGCCAATTTTTGTCAAGAGGCATTTTAAAGTTTTTGTCCATGTTTGAAAGAACAAGATGACCCTGAAAACAAGATGTCATGAATCCCAAGTAAGTAAACAATAACGGCATGAATCAGGTAATTATTGGGGCGCGGTAGCCTAGTTGGTCTTGCTATCGGCAGGTTGTGGGTTTCATTCCTAGCCGACTAAAGACCATCGTGTTCAATAATGACGATTGTAGCACGTAAAATATGTCGTATTCACAAAGTCTTCCATGCTCCCATTCCAAATTAATACCTCTGGAGTTGTTAGGAGTCAAGCCTTGGGTCCTCCCTGGATTCCTATTTCAAAATTGAAAGACCCAGATAGTTCTGCCATCTATGAGCCAAAATTGCACTTCCACCCTCATGAGGAGGTGCTCTGTATTAAAAACGGAAGACGCTCTTTTTTACTTCATTCACCAAGTCCCACACGGCTATAATCTTCGGTTAGGTCATTAGGGTTTATTTCTGAATATACCTGGTATCTTTTTTTTAGAACAGTATTAAGTGACGATCGGCACAAAGAAAATTCTCCAAAACATGTAATACCAGCGAAACTTTTTTTTTTGAACTCTTGAATTAAATGCTTTCAAGCAATAACATAAATTATTAAATGCTACTACTACACTAGTTTCTTTATCTATGTACAGCTATTGTGCAATAATACATCATTGAGTTTTGAGTAATTTTAAAAATTTGTTCTGAACGATATGCTTCTACAAAATTCTTTGATAATAATACGCAATTTACAATAATTAGCAGCTTTTTGGTAGTTTCAATATAATTTATATGGCTGTTGAGGGATTCTATTCTGTTTGTCCTGGATTCGAATCCCAATTCGAGCACAGATTCTCTCTCTCCTTTTGTTCCTTGTCCTTTCTTCTGAGATGATAAATTAATATGGCCTACCCGAGAAAAGAGTCTGTAGTGGTTTGACATGGTTAATGCAATTCGCCTCCATGACTTAGTTCACAGGTAAATTCGATAACGATAAATTCGTATAGTTCCTGGCTTTGTAGGTTAATCGCTCAGTTACTGCCGTTAGAAATAAAACAAATATAATTTATGTTCCTGTTTTCACTGTAAATTTTTTTTTAAATTTGTGATTTTCTTTGAACAACTGCCACTTTTTTGTTTTTATTTCACATATCTCTAATTCAAAATTCACAGTTTGAATTAATAGAATTGAATATTCTCTTTTGAAATCTCCATTTCACAACGTAAATATAATGTTGGAAAATCGGTAACATTGTTTAAGCACTTTAAAGCTACTATTTTATCTTAAGTTGCATGGTAATGTGATAACTAGTAGGTTTGGGTTCGATACCACAGGTAAATTTGAAAATCACCGCACTCCTATTCTCGTTGAAAGTTCCTTACAGTCTGAGTGGTGTGTTGGGACATAAAAAGAGGGGTTTAAGAGCAAGTTGTCGTAGTTAGTATTTGACTGTGGTTTATGATTTCAAGAAATTTTGATGTGATTAACTTGTAAAAGTCAGCAACAGCAGCCAAAAACATACATCAAACATACAAAGAATCAGGTTATTGTTAGAACCATTATATAATGGGGATCATCGTGCTAATGTGGTAGGACAGCGTTTTTCAGAACGAAAACCCCATGTTCTATCCAAGCCACAACGGAATTGAACGCGGGAGATTGATGCTTCATTTCTGCTCCCACGTCTGGCGGGGAAGAAGCTAGGGTGTTTTCTAGGTTTCGTCCCTTGAGACACGTATATATGACCCACTTTCTATGTAAAGTCTTCTTAAAGAGCGATGACGTGATGGATATTAAATTGCTTTACAAAAAATTTAAGTTATTTGGAAGCCTACAGCACTGTGCCAAAATAAATGTTAAAAAATTTCTTGTGTTTTTTAATGCATATTCTATTGCAAATATTGAATAACATTAGAAAGTTGACGTGATATTAATGAATATTCTAAAAAAATGATTTTTAAATTTCTAAAACTGCTCCACAGCTAATGAATAACTTCATAAAATTTGTTTTTATTCAGTTATTGTACTTATCAGCAATTGTACAATGCTGAAAATTTCATTTGTAAGCTTTATAATTAATGGCAACTAATGGTAAGAAACAAGAAAAAGCTGGTGTAAAAATTACAAATTTATAACAAAAACTTAATTGTATGTTGTCCTCTTCGTTCACACAATTGTAAGGTTTGACTGGTCGAATCGTTTCCCGCACGCGGGAGATAATTAGAACATGTTTTGCAGTTTAAATTGGATTCCGAATCACTGAAAACACTCATGGGCAATTTGGGGTTCGAATTGAACTGTTCAACCGAATGCTATAGTGCTAAATGTTTGATAGCTAGTGTGACACAATAATTGTGGAATAAGGCAAAAAAATAGACGTTTTAACTGTTGAATAAAAAAATAAAATTTTAATTTTTATAATCAAAGCGAAATTATTGGATTTTGAACAAGAATTGAATTGTAAATTTTATAATAATACAATTTTGGCACGTGTAGTTTTACTCTGTTTTTGAACATAAAATTCATTATGATATAATTTCTTCATCGTTTTCTGTCATCAATTATGAAATTGTCAAAAGTAAAAAGGAAACTAAACAGAAGTGTGAAATGCAGAATTAAAATACTATTAAAAGAAAATATTTTAAACAGAATGATTTTTAGTTTCAAATAGGTAAAAACAATGTATTTATATGAAGACTGAATCTCTCTCGCGGTCTTACTCCATCAGGAATCGGAAGATCTATTGCTAAAAATAGGAAGACCCAGTGATCAATAGCGCTTAAAACTTGAAAGGGAATTATGGGTAAAGTAATGCTGGAGAAAGACCAAAAACCATCCGCCAGCGAAAAAAGAAAAGTTAAAAAATTATCTCTTATACAGCAAAAAATGTTCAAATGGTTTTATAAAAGGCTTATAAATAAAAAGCTCTTTCTCCGTTTTTGATATAAAAGTTTATTCAGTTAAAATTAAACGATTGTTTTATTTTACATATAAAGAGAAATATTTAAAATGTAGGAACAAAATGCAATGAGTAATTAAGTTTGCAATTAATGTGGCACATATTTTCATTTTTGTTGAAGGGTGGATTAAATTTGTTTACCAGTTTTACTTTTAGACAAGAGGTTGATTCGAACGGGATGTGCAAAAAGGATTCAGCAGCACTGCAAACATCTGACACAAAAATCGAATCCAGGAAATGTTTACCAATGCACTAATCACTTCAATTATTTAACCTAGCTAAGGGTTTGAAGAAAATTTTGTGAACGACTCCACAAATTCACACCCGGGATTAAAATTGACTCGATGAACACCGTGTAGTTACTAACATAGCGGCTTAAGAATGTAAGGCATTTAATTATGCACCGAATAAATTGCCTTATATGGTGGGCAGTAGATACGTGTCACAAGAGAGAAAACTCGGAAAACTCCCAAGAAACTATTCCAGAGCTTGTAGAAAGAAAACTCTCCCGTTGCTCAGTGTCCATAGTTGAACTCGGTTTGGTTTATCAATCAATAGTCATATTTTACACCTTTAGATTCATCAGACAGAAATAATAATAAAAATAATAATAGAAAATCAAGATTTAATAGGGATTCTGAACAGCTTCAAACATTCAAGGCCGACATGGGATTCGAATCTACAAGCTGTTGAAACGAAACAAAAGTGACCTGCAGCATCTAACTCGTAACCTTTAACTCTGAAGAGTGCTATCTACCTTTATGCCAAGTAGAGACGAATCCACAAACTTTTGAAACGACTAACAAAACGTCAGTGAGAGAGAAAAAGATTTTTGGGATAAGCCGTTAAACTGATAGAGTTTCTGCATCGGTGTTCAGGGCTATAATATCCTGCTGTGACGCACTGTCACTGTTTGGTTCTAAAAGTTGTTGGTTCGATACTTGCATCTAACTAAATATCTATTTCATAATACTGAATATGCAAATGCGTATTTAAGTGTGTAGCCTGTAATATCTTCCCCAGATGTGTGGAATTTAAAATAAAATTTCAACTTTTTTATTTCATTTTCTTTTAGTTGTAATTAAAAATTGGCAAGTATTTAATTATGTCTAATCCATCTATTTGATTTCAACTTATCAATAGTTGGAGATTTCGTCTCATAGGTGTGAAAATATCTAATTATGGGCGTATGAAATTAAATAAAAAGTACAATTTACATTTTTTTTGCTTCATTCTATAGAATCTATTTTTGAAAGGGGAAAAAAAAAGGTCTAAAAATCTTTTTCAAACTTTTAATGATTATTTTTATTAAAAAAAAAGTTAAAATTACAATTTTAATCTCTTAAAATACATGAATAATTCTTTCCTGTCCTAATAATACATTAAATTACTATTTTTTATTTCTAAAAATATATCAACAGTAATGTCATTTTTGTTTATTTCCAAAATGTAATCGTTTCTCTTGGATAAAAAATGAAAATATTCATTTTTATCTGTTATCAAAAAATAGTAGTTTTTATTTATTTCTAAAAAATAAGAATTTGAAATCATTTTATTTAATTTTTACTCATATATACAAATAAAATATTATACAACTCAATAAATATTAACAAAAATTAAATATAATTTATTGCAATGAAAAATAGTATTTTTTTTCTTGTGAAATAAAAGTTAAATACCATATCACAATAATAAAATATTTAAGATTTTTTACTTTTTCTTATTGTTAAATAAATATTAAAAATAAATACTTTCTTTGAGACACACCACATAATGAAAAAAAAATTTAAAACAACATGTAGAGTTTTAGATATCCACACAACTACATATTACAGTTTGAAACCACAAAATTTATAGCAATTCCTCCCCTATTTTTTTATTGAATCCCACTTCATCTCCGAAGAAACGGTACATATAAAAAGAAACTTTTAAAAACGCCACTTTTTTCATTCATCCGTCTTCTGCTCAATAAGAAATAACATATCGTTCTGTGTGTCGCTTATAAATCAAAGCCCTACATAAATTCCCCCGATTCACAAATACCGTATTCTAGTCATCTGTTCATAAAATAAAGTCCAATCCTATCCCTTTACCCGCGATAAAAGAAAGAAAAGTGACGTCTTCCTTCCTGGCAGGGCGCCAAGAAGTGTCATTCTGCTATTGTGACGTAAATTACGATTCTGTCTCACTCTGGCGAATATCGGTAGTGATATCGGGGTCGATATCGCTAGAGACAAAAATCGCATCTCTCCGACATTTAGGTGAGATACAGATTTTATTTATTTGTCATTATTTTGTGAATGGAAATTGTCTGAATCAATAAATAATCGAATTAAGAGATAAGAATCTAGAAAACTTTTAGTTTTCTAGCTGGGTCTAGAAAACTAATTCTTGAAAAATATATCTTAATGCTATTGATGGGTGGAGAGGGTAACATTGAAATTCACATTTAATGTATACTCGTGGAAAGCACATTTCTCACTAAGTTCGTCGAACGATTAACAAATACGCATTTTATGTAAAATTTGACTTTAGAGTCTCAGTTTCCTTCAAGAAATATCCATTGGTTGCAACAAGCCGGACATTTCTCCCCTTTTTTTGTTGCAACAATTTATCTTTGGTCCCAAAATTGGTTTCAATTTCGAAAATAACTTCTTCATTAGAGTTAAATCTCTTTCCCTGAAACATTCTATTTAGGACAGCAACAGCCAACTGTTGCTCGGAGACAAATCCGGAAAATATGGGGAATGGAGTTGAACCTCAAAGTTCAATGCGAACTATATTACCCTTGTTGCTATAGTCTTGGGAAATGGAGAATTATCTTCGTAATAGAGCGGATTTTCTTCTCCATTTGGGGTTTCCTTTTGAGATTTATTAACTGGAGCTCACCATTAGTACCAAATAGAATTATTTATTGATGGCACTTCTAAATTTATGTAATCTACGAATGAAATACGGTACTTAATGATGTAAATACTGAACCAAATCTCAAAAAAGGTTACAAATTTGCCTATTGTCTACTAAGAAGTAGGCACTCTGACAGCCTAATAGCCAAAGGCCATTGTAAAGCATTTTTAGTATTTACCACGTAAATTGCTTCCCATTTTTGTAGATTCACATATAACAGTGTCGTGTCGCAAGGTACAGAAAACTCCCAAGCACCCATTCCGACAGACATGCATGCAAAAGGCCAAAGTGTAACATCTGTCGTCCTTGTTCAACAGTGGCTGGTGTCGAACCTGATACCTGTTGCTCCAAAGAGCAATGTCTTACTAACAGATCATGGCAATTTCTAGCTAGTTGGAATTTTTTTAATCATTTCTGCAAGTTCTGTCCAACCAACTGACGGCTAATTTGATTATGAATAGGAAATAACGGGTCCTTGTTTTAGCCATTGTCATATAACAGGGGTGACCAAACTTTTGGGATCCGTGGTCTACTCCACATTTAAAATATCCAAAGCGGTCTACCAATGGCAGAGCTAAATTAATGTAACGTACATGTTTATATATTTATTTTCGGTAACAAGAAAAAAATGGTAAATTATTTTATTTTTCTAAAAAAAAATATTTACAAAATAAAAATTTACTGACGAAAATAATCAAAGTATTCATAAATCAAAAATTGACCAACCTATTCACTTTGTTTAGTTGAAATTTGGCACTGTATACCTACGACAAGTTTGTCAGATTGTGTTTGGTGCGAGCTTATTGCAATGCGTAAACACGAAATTAAATGTTCCTCTATTAAACGCAACCGATGTTTGTTTTTTTATGGCGTTCATGATTGGAAAAGCAGATTCGCAAGGATACGTCGATCCAAAGTATGATTTCAAATACAAAATTGTAAAATTTGGAAACTTTTCCTGCGAAATTAATTTCTAAAAATCAGTATCGCTAGATGCTCTGGATTTAAGAAATATATCGCACCTTAATTTAATAATTTCTTCCTCGACCGTGACTGATGTGGTATCTATTAAATGTCCTATTTTTTTCAGATACTCCATCAATGTTGACATTTTCATTAAATGGAAATATCATAAAATTGAATACTTTTTCCAACCTAATAAGGTCAACGAATCTTCTTTCAAATTCTTCAAACAAAACATCTAAGTCATTATTGGGATGGTCACGAGGACTACATAAAATTTCTTCGCGGTCAACCCGTCGATCGCGGTCTACATCTTGGCCACCCCTGTCATATAAGAAACAAAAAATCATGTTTTTGCTTGGAATACTCTCAAACAAAGTTCTAAGTCATCGATGCGTTTTATTTTTGATCTACTTTAGAAAAACGCGATACATAATAAACAGAATTTTGTTAAGGAGAGGTATATTCATGTAAAGTGTTGATCATGCAATTTTTTCGGTAAAAATTTACTGTACGGTCGCTTTCGGCGGCTTTTTCAAAAAATTGCCAAAAATCTCCCCAACCTCACCAATTTGCACAAGCGAGGTCTGAAAATAAACAGAATATTCCATTTATCATTGGTCGGAATCCCTCATCTGTAATTGGTCATAATTGATTGGGTTGCCAAAAAATGTTGTTTATCGCCAACTTTGGAAAACCGTGCCAAGATGAAAGGTACAGTAAATCTGAGCCATGTTTTTTAATATTTTTAAGATGTTATCTCTCAGAGAAAATTCAATACACGATCGAACATAACTATTTTAAGATTTTTTTAATTTTCCGGAACGACTGCCACAAATTTGTGTGAGTGACCAGTCTTTAATATCATCCGTTTGTAAGGTTACATTTAAAATCAACAAATTACTTTTCACTGCTTGTCTTGATGAAGCAGCCTGGATAACACATGCTAAACAATTGCATAATCTTTCAAAACATTTCCATTTTACAGAAAATTACAAAAATTAGGTGAATAAAACCATTGTAAATTAAGAAATTTTAATTGTTGAAAGTTATGAGACGTTTATACACATGCTATTTTCAGTTCAGTTCTTCTTATGAATCTCGTGATTTTGTCAAATTGTGAAATCTATATATGTCACTCTTTGAACTTATTGAGTAATGAGTTATATACACACAGATTATAGAGCACAATTTTAAAACGTTAAGCAATGAGATTAAGCAATTCTTGAAAATAAATTAGTACTTTTAACTGCATTTATTTTATTTGTTTTCAGATAATTGACTCTTAAAAAACAAAATATTGCAATCATTAACTTGTTTTCACTTTGATCTTTTGTATAACAGTTCATAGGTTCACCTCGCGTATGGAAGTTCTTAGTGATTTGGAATTCCCATAACTCTAATTAGTTCTTGGGTAAAAAAAAAAAATGGCTGTTCAGCTTTAAGCAATCAAAATTTCTTTTAAGATATTCACTTGTCTAAATCTCAGTTACTTTTTCTTTTAAATGTTTCGAAGCTTTATTTGTAAAATAACAAGTGTTTATTTGGAATATTTAAACAATTCATATAAAATGAAATAATCCTTCGATATCAGAGATGTGGAAATTGCTGGAAATACTCAGAAATGTTTCTAAGAGATTTGTACATCGAAATCACAAATACATTTATGTAATTTTGTCCGATATTTGTATCTTACTTATATTTACGTAAGAAATATTAGATTGGGGAAAAAGTAATTCATTATTTTTTCGGTAGACGTCTGTAGTGATCGATATCTCGTGAGGTATCTGTCAAACAATTTCAGATTTATGCTCGTTGGAAAGATGACATTTGACACTAAAATATCCTCTTGCGGTTTTTTGTTTGATTCATTCAGTTACGAGTACAAGGTTTTAAAAATGGAAGACAACAAACAGAAAATTCGATACATTTTCGTTTTTCTCTTGTAACGGCCAAAAAGATAGCCGGGTGGCTAAAATTGTGAAAGGTGTTTATCGTCCTATATAAGACTGTAACAACCAGTTACGTACAATTTTGTTTTCGTCGATTCGGGTATTTTTGATGTTAGAGATGCACCTCGCATGTGGATACAGCATCGTTGAAAATGTCTATAAAATATCAAAAATGATCGACGTTAACCGCATGTCAGCAGTCGTAATGCGCAAGACCTAAAAATCTAC
>JAPDSC010138511.1:0-13330 GCA_026290005.1 Latrodectus geometricus
AATGAATCTTATATTTTTATTATTTGTTATTTTCTTCGATTAGAAAACTGTGTCTTATTTTGAAGGGTCATGATGAAATAAAAACCAAAATATCACACCAATACATTAGAAGCTTGAATAATAGCTTATCCAATAATTAACAAACATAGTACGATAGAAAGGGATCAATAATACCCCACTATCGATGTGCATTGGGAGATGAAAGTTAGTTTTTTGCTTCCTTCATTCACGTTTGTAAGAGCGAGTGCTTTACAGTTTTCAAGGTTTCTACTTATGCAATCCATGAATAACTCCAATAATCTCTGCAAAGTCATTCTGAAGTCATAAAATTTTGTTAAAGTGAGTGTTTTACAGTTTTCAAGGTTTATATTTTACAATACATAAATAAATCCAATAATATCTGCAAGATCATCCTTAAAGTGATAATATGAAGCTGATGTTGAAAAGACGTCATTACAATTTTCGTCTTTTTCAGAGCATTCAATATTTTGTTACAGAGTTTGCGGTGGAATTTCGGAAAGCACTTTGATTTATTTATGATTAATAAAATTTGGTTTTCTAATTAGTTGTTTTTAAAAAAATCATTACAAAAATCCTAGATTAATATTGTTTCCAATATCCTGTGTGAAGGTTTGACAGTTAATTCGAACTAGAACTTTTAACTTCGTTATCTGTCAGGGGTAGAAACACAGAGAGACCAGTCCTGTCGGAGAGAGAACAAGGGTGGGATAGTTTATTTTGATTATCAGAAGTAGAAGAAGTCTCGCTCCAGGTTGATATAAAATAAATATCTTTTAAAAATGTGGAAAACGTCTAAATTAATGTTTGTGCGTTAATGTGTAATAAATGTGTCGTGTACCAAGAATGTAATTTGCATTATTCAACTATACTGGATCATGAGAACATCACACCCGACTTCTAGAATTTTCTTCTTTCAGCATTACCTATAGACAGAGACCTTTACATAGAGGAGCTTCAAGTGGGCATACCATTGTTGTTCCGAAACTGGGTCTGTGAATCACCCGCTACTATCAGAAGACATTGGTCCACGCCGTTTATAAGTTGGGAACAAGCAGCTGATCATCATACTTGCCATGTGAACCTCTGAAAATATCATGTCTCATGAAAAGCGTTGTGACCACGATATATTTTATGTGACCAGTCGTCACAAGTGAACACGACAGATTTTTAAATGGGTCAGGTCAGGATTAGAAATTACTGCCTTCAAAATATCCTTCAAACCGATAATACATTCATGATGATTTAGTGAGTAATAATGTAATAACATTCATAAAATGAAATATTTCTAGAACGATTTTTATACATTCATAACATTTTACACATTTGATTTTATATTATTGCTATTAAGTACTATTATTTTGTTTTTAGTTTCTATTATGATTAAATTTAAAGTTTGTTCAAACTAATACTGAATCTTTCTATGTATTACATGGTTAAATTGGTTATCTAATTAATTTTTTTCAATGAATTTTACTGTAAGTTGCTAACATAACGCATTTTTAAAATTATCAGTAATCGTTGCAATAAAAAATTTTCAGTTTGTAATTGCATGCACGTACTTTTTTAAAATCCCTGATGACAATTAATTAAATTATTTTTTACTTAACTTCTTCTAATGGTGGGCACTGGATGATTAACTTTTTTTATTGGCAAAGCAAGGCTGGAAACTGTTATTCATTTATATCAAGCGACAAGATGAATGCTTGATTCACAGTTGACTTATTCACTTTATACCACAGCAAGCCCCTTTACAGGTTGGCCACGTTCATTTATCATCTCAGAAGGAAAGACAAGATAACAGAGAGAGGAACATCCATGTTGAAACCAGGATTCGTACCTGGGAACACATCCTAGGAAACAGGAATGCTAACCACTCTTATGGCAGTCAGTCGTCGTCATTAAAGTCTGTATCTTAAGTTATAAAGTTTTCTATTTGATTTTAAGCTTTGCTAGCTTAATAAAATGATTGTTAAATATAATGTTAAATAAAAAAACTGAATTTTTTCTTCATAAGAGAAATGTTTTAATAGATTAGAGTGCAGAAAAAATTAATTCAAATATTATTTCTCAATAAATACTTGTTAATTTAGCATTTAATGGCACATGTGTGTAAAACTTATTATTTATTTAAAATGTATTAGTAAAAATTTTTAAATTTTGCAACAATACAAATAATAATAACTATTTTTACAAATTTGCATGATTAAAAAGCATTACTTTTTTTTAGAAATAATAAAGATGAGGTTTTAAATTACTTTGTACTTTTCAAATCTTATTTTGCTGCTCTTTTTTGTTTTAGAAAAAATAATTAATTACTAGTATCAAGATTCAATAATGGTAATCCATTTATCATTTGTTTGTTTTTATATTTCATAGCCAGACGTATAAATAAAAATATTTAAAAGCAAAAATTAGTACCTTGTTCTTATTTTAATATTTCAACTTTATACATATTTTTTAAAAATGCAGATAAATTAATTCTGAGAAATTATTGCTTTTTAATTTATTCATATCTGTTTCGTAAGCATTTTGTAAGATTATTAATGTGATCTTGTATATGTACTGTATTTTTTAGTATTATTTAATTAAACCAAATTAATTATTATTTTAGTGTTTATTTAACCTTTAAAATAAAAAGTACTATGAATATTATTTCCATAATTTAATTAAGTATTTTAACTATCAAATTAATTCACACATTGTTTTTAGATAGGATGTAAGATTTTTAACTATCAAATAAAAAAAGTTTATTTTAATTATAAAATAAAACTTTTATTATTTTTAAGAGGATTTTAATAATTATTTCACTTGTTTTATTGGATGTGATGTTTTTTCCTTATTATTTATTTGACTCACTCACTCACACTCTACTACTACTAGTAGTAGTATTACTACTTTATCTACTATTATTACTATCACTGTAGCATGTAATAATTGTTTGTGTTCTTTTCTTCAAGAAAGAATTTTTAAGTTTTCTGGCTTTTGTTTTTTATTTTGACAGTAGTAGATATAAAAAAAAAACATAATTTAAAAAATGTCATTGAACTTTTGAGAAATATTTACTATTTTTGTACATACAATACATTAAGTGATGAGGTAAAACAAATTACTATATTTATTAAATATTTGAGAGAGAGACAAAAACATTTTAAACTATAAAATAAATTACACTAAGTATGTTGTTATAAATAAATAATACATATAATATATATGTAACTAAAATTGTGAAATTTTTTTTTTAGTTTATGAATCTTGATGAAATTTCAAACGTGATACACGTTTCTTTAATATGGATATTAACTAACTTCAATTTAAAGATAAAAAAATATTCAAAAGATTCAGAGCTCTGAGCTAAAAAAATTAATGAAATAGATGAAATATAGTTTAAAGAAATTTTGAGACTAAGCATCTTTGAGACGTTTACAACTATTCATATTTAATGATTTTACAGAACACAGATTATAAAGCATATAAAACTCTTCTCAATCTTAATTAAAATGTATAAAAGATACAGTTAAAAAGATTCTATCATTTTTTAGTATAAACAACAATATAATTTATTAAAATCAATAATTAAATTTTTACTGAGATCAATGTTTATCCATTAAAAAGTTTCCATTTTTCTAATCATCATTATTTGATTACATATAATTTGGAAAATTCATAATTTGATCGATGATTTTTAGAATCTGAGGAGGAAATATCCTCAGAATATGGGAAGTTATTTTATCTGAATATTTTGGTTGCATGTTTGAAAAGAGAGAGTAATATAAAGCAACTCATAATGGTAAAAAAGGGTTATAATTACAATTAAAATTATAGAAGAAAAAAAATCATCAGGATTTGTTGTAAAACGCTTAATTATAAAGAAATATTTTACTTGTTAAAATAAGTAGAAATAAAAATTTTATAGGAATAATTTTTCTTGAATTAATATCTAAGAAATTTCATTATTAATTTGAAATGTAAAACATTAAAAATTATTTCTTAAATGTATAATTATATGTTTGATTTTATGCAATTATTTTTACCATAAAATAATTAATTTCTTCCTAACATAATAACAATTTTAATCCATAATTATTAATATAAAAGGAAAATTTAATTTCTTCATAAAAACTCTTGATATTTTAATATATTAAAAGAAAGCCATTTCACTCTTTTATGGTAAAATAATTCTCACAGCTGCATTTCTGTTTTACGCGCGAGTACGAGTTATCATTTTTTATAAAAAATTGTTGTTTATAGAGTAGCATTTATATTTAACATAACAATTTCTCAGACACGCAATAAATAAGTAAGAAACAAAATAAAAAATAAAAAAACAGAAAAATTTAGATAAACAGAAAAAAAAGGTTTTTTTTGAAAGAAGTAAATCCTGGACAAAAAACTGTCATAGAGGTTTGATAAAATTGTTTAGAATCCGGCACTGATTTAGGTTTTACTTTGAAATGGTAGGAAGGAAAGGGATTGCTTAAAAGAACTTTCTTTTTTTTGGTACAAAATGAAAAAAAGAGGAAAGAAAAAAAAGGTTTTTTTTGTCTTAAAAATTTAAATCTGCAGTTTTTCGTCCTTAAATAGTGAATTATTTAGGAAGTACAATATTTAAAGCCATTATATTTTAAATATAGTTTTTTTGCAAGTAAAGAATTCATTTCATTTCAAATAAATTTAATCATTTATTAGAAAGTTAACTCTAAAAGTGAATGTGAAAAAGTAATTTTTTTATATTATGTTTAGAATTACTTTGAACTCCTCATATTACTATCTGATATGCGTATACGTTATGGTTAAACTTAAAAAAAATGTGTTACGTTTTCAATTTTTTTTCTTTTGTTGGCTTGAGGTATTTTTTAAAACGTTTGCTCGCTTGCTGATTTTTTATATTTGGTATCTTTAGGCATCCTAATTAGCCTTTTTTTAGCAATTTATTTCTTATTTCTATCTGAAATTGGGTAAATATTGCATATTAGATTAGTTTCCTAGTACATACAATACATTTCATGAATCTTATCTCTGGTTATTTGTATGGCCAAATCATAGAAATACTCCTTCCAGACAAATTTCACTATAATTTCGTTATAAATGATTGTAAAAACTTATATAATACTGACCTACATTACTTAAATAAGGTAACGGGAGCTTATTTAATCTATATTATCATTCGGAATATATTATAATACACTTATGATACAAATATTTTGTGTTCAGATTAAAATGATTCATAGTAGAAATCAATTTTTAATTGCAAATACATTTATCTGTAAATTATATTATAGTTGATCATAACAATTAATTTATTAAGAAGATTCTTTTTTCAAGATAAATAAATTAGTTTAATTTCTTTAGTTACTAATAAATATTAAATTATTTTCAATAATTAAATAATATATTTAGAAAATAAATAAAAAGTTACCTGTAGTTAAAGTTCTTTCTATTTGCTTAACTCTTTGGAAACGTATTTCGCATATTGAATTTTTCCATTTCTATAATCGCAATTAATTTTACATATTCTTCCTGTTATTCCAATAAATACATTTTAATAAATCAGTATAAAATGGAAATAACACTTCCATTTTATATGATAAATCTCGTACATTCTATTTATTCTCATTTTTCTCTTTTTCTCGATTATACAATTGAAATACAATTCTTAGAGAAACAAAGAAGGAAGAAATGTGAATTAAATTTTAAATTTTTTTCCCTGTATTTTCAACTGCAATAAAATTTTGTATTATTGATTTTAAGTTTAAATATTTGAAATTTTTTTCCTTTTTTTTATAACTTCCAAGATCTAATTTTATGCTATTCTGTAATAATGGAGCTTATCATTCTATTTTTAATTTATGATTAAAAAAGTAAGAATTATGAGAAATTAAAGTTTTATAGGAAATATTTTTTCGTTTGAACTTGTGACTATTTTTTAAAAGTTAATGTATCATATCTATGAAATATAAATGACATATATGCTACGTGATAATGCCTATTAGACTAAACAATATTTCATATTAAAGAAAAAAAAATATGAAAGTCAATTATAATCCTTTATAGAGATTAAAAAGTATTGTGAGATTAAGCTTCAAATTTTTAAACCATAAACTTTCACTGATCAGTTAGCTGTTAGAAGAAAAAAAGCTGTTTTTAATTTTCATAAATGAAATAGTTGTCGACCGAATTATTTTGTTTCTCATGATTTCTATGTTTAAATATTTTGATTTCTAATAAATGCTTGACGTTATTTTCTTACCTTTGAGTGGAAATGAAAATCATAAATCAGATAATTCTTAAATTAGATCACGGTTTTCTTCTGGCAATCATGCCAAACAAAATTTATCATAAAATGTTATATTGATATAATTAATACTCAGGGTGCTCCAAAATTTGTAAATGAATTTTGAACAATCTAAGAAAATTCATACACTTTCAATGAATTTCGCAAGAAAATACACTTTGTAAGATTAAGATTATATGAAATAAAAACTTGAAGATTAATTTGAAAAATAAATATACTCTCAGATAAAACTATTTTTGACATTGTACCAACGTACTTTCTTGTACCTTGCCCAAAGTTAAGCTCTTCCAGTTAGTTAAAGCATTTGGGTGAGAGTTTTGGTAATTTAGAAGAAAGGATCAAGCAAAAGACCACCTAATACTTGACTTGCTATCCCTAGAAGTATCATTTCACTTTGAGGGCATTGCAACTATGACCTATTTAAAGTGCCCCAGAGAATTCTGTTGAAAATGTGATAAGTGTTCAAAATTAAAACTATCAACATAAATATATCTCATAGTTCGACTCACCATCGATAGTTTTTCTTGTACTAAACATTCCAATGAGATTTTAACAGTCACAGATTGATCTCATTCCATTATGTTCAGATTAAAGGGTTAACTTTTGCATACCATACCTATTACTGAGCACGAAACCAAGAAATAATCAATGAATAATGTAAGATGACAATCAAACTTTCTGTACTTTAGGTCATTGGATTTAAGCTTTTTCATTTCAAGAAATGTAACAATTTTGAAAGGGAACTAGTTTTTATATGATAATTAAACTGTGTATACATATCTTAAAGCATCTTGTATTTTATTATCTGCCAAAATATTAAATGTTATAAATTCTTCTCTGAGAGTCTCTTTCTGAAAGCTGAAAATAGTATTCATTTAATAATCAACTTGCAACTAATAACTGTTGTTTTATTAAGTTGTTAATTTATTAATTACACAGTTAGTAATTATACAGATCAAAGATTTTTGTGCTGGAGCATAAAACGAGAGCATATCATATTAAATGAAAATATGCGTAAATCAAAATGCAACGATGAAAACACTTTTTGTATATCTTGAAGTAATAGGAGATCTAAAAGTACTTCTAGATGGAAATAAAAATATTAATAAAATGCAAAGTAACAATGATTTGGAGGTAACATTAGCTTAAAATTAGCTTAAGATCAAATGAAATAAAAACTTGAAGACTAATTTGAAAACTAAATGTACTCTCAGATGAAAATATTTTTGTCATTGCACCAACGTACTTGCCCAAAGTAAAGCTCTTCCAGTTAGTAAAAGCATCTAGGTGGGAGTTTTAGTAATTTAGAAAAAAGGATCAAGCAAAAAACCTTCAATGCTTGACTATTTAATTTGCAAATGCAGTTGTTCAACAGGTTTTGCTTAGAAATTTTAAAAATTATTTAAAAAATTAATTTAACATATTGTTAATGATAAAAAAAGGAAATTTTTAAGTTTTATGCAAACAATTCTTCTACGAGTGCATATATCCAAATTGCTTTTTAATTATTTTAACATATATTAGAAATATGAATTAGAATACAAATAGCAGTTTAGCAAGTTTGATTATATTTTCATAAAAATGTATTGAAATATTATTGAAAATACTTGATATATGGCAGTAAGCAGTAAAATAATTTTTTTATCATGAATTTTTTTTTTTGAATCAAAAATAGGTGCTAGTGTTAAGAAAAAATACAATTTATATTATTTCCTTTTTTTTAGTTTCATTTATCCCAAAACACAAAGCGTGACAACTGAAGAGAATTAATGGCTCTGACCATGTTTCCTTATATCATGCTTTGTCCGGTGACACTTTTTTCTGCCATCGAAAAAAATTACACGCAAAAGTAAAATTCTTCCACAAATATTTTGTTATGGAAGTTTTTTCTCTTTCACGTGTAAGTAATTGTAAGACTAGAGACAAAAAATTTTCTTGCGTGACTTAAGCGAATACATCTAAGAAAATAAATTTGCATTGTCTCTAAGGCTTTTGTTTCCTAGATGTTATTTTGTGTGACAAAATTATTCTTTTTTTGCTTTTCAACTAATTTAAATGGGATATTCTTCATCCATTATTACTATTTTACAGTTTTTCCAGCTGTTTCCCGTGATTAATTGAAGTAAATAGCATTAAATAAGATTAATATGAAAGAAATCTCATGTGCTATTGCAGAAATCTGTTTGATGTAAAATATTTCTTTTATCTAGTCTTATTATTTACATACTATTTTTGCTTAAGCATATTAATTTATACCTTACTTAAATCAATTTATGTGCATGAATTTGTTTAATTTATCAAACAAGTATCATAACACGGAATCTTTGTGAAAATTGTTGTCTAGATATTTTTTAAGAGAAAATATTTTAGTTTAAATAGCAAAATAATTTAATCTAATATTTCGTAATATTTCTTTTAATAAGAATTAAAAAAAACTGAACTTAAAAAAATATAAAATACTTAAATTCTGAAATATCAAACTCTAAACATTTTAAACACACTGCTGGCTACCGTAAATGCAACAGCTTGAAGGAAACATGCAAATAACATGACATTTACAACATGTATTAGTGCAAGTGAGATATGCAAGTGATTAGAATTTCAGGACAGACGCACACTTGTGGTGCCACTTCAAAATGCTATTTAAGGCTTGGAAATTTCGATGATTTCATGTTTTTCTTATAGTTTTAAAAAAATGATCAATTATGCCTCTTAGAAAATAGCGATCATTTTTTGATCAAGTATCCGAGTTTGAAAGAGGAAGGATAGTGGACTACCTAGATTGTGGATTTTCTTTTAGGGAAATCGATAGTCATGTTGCACGAAACCAAACAACTGTATTGCGGATATGTGATTGTTGATTGCTGGAAGGTACGACGGACCGATGTGTTCGATCGTATTCATGTTTCGAGATCTCAGAGTACCACTTCATGTGATGGCAGGCAAATTGTGCATATGGCAGTGACAGATCGCATCGCTCAGCCACAACACGAACCATAGCACAGCACATTCAGTCTGTAACGAATCATCTAGTATCTGTGCGTACCATTCGACGCCGTTTAAAGCACAGTGGTATGTCTGCAAGATATTCATTGATTCGTCTACACTTGATGCAGAACCTCAGACGTCTCCGCCTTCAATGGTGCAATGAAAGAAAGATGTGGATTGTAGAATAGATTGAAATTATCTTTACTGACGATTCATGATTCTGTCTGTAACATCACGGTGGTGGCATTCGAGTCTGGAGACTTTGTAGAGAGAGGATGTAGAAACATCTGCAATATGCACTGTCACACAGTCCTGGATCGGGTATTATGGCTTGGGGTGGTATTAGATATCACTCTAGCAAGCATTGCTCGTACTTTAAGCAGCCAGCGCTACATATCCGAGTTGTTTAAGCCAGTTGTTCTTTCTTATTTACAGGGATTTCCCTAGGATATATTATCAACAGGATAATGAGTGGCACAAGCATAACATGTGACACGCATTGTCCAAGAGCTCTTCGTCTATCACCTTATTGAATTGCTTCCCTGAGCGGCTTACTCTCCCGATCTTTCACCGATAAAAAACACGTGGTCCATGGTTACTCAACGATTGACGTATATTATATCCCCAGTTGGCACACCAAATCAACCTTGTCAAAGTGTGGAAGCTGCTTAGTCTGTTGTACCCCATATTCAAATTCTCTTTCAACATTCAAATTCTCTTTGAATCAGTGCTGAGGCATGTGGTAGCGGTGATCTACAACAATGGCGGCTACTCTGGCTATTGATTTTGGTAGGAACCACACTTCACAGAAGTTTATAAATTTAATCATTCTATACTTGGTAAACATGTTATCCACAAAATAAATTTTGTTGTGATATTTCTTGTCTTTCTTAATGTTGCAATTTGGGTGGCCAGCAGTGTATTCTAGTGCAATTAATCTTAGAAAAAAGAAACAGCATATAAAGTTACTATGCTGCTCTTTGCATTGAAGGAATTGTTCAGAATTTCAATTATGGATTATTTGCTTCCCAAAAGTAATTAAGTTATTCTTAATATAACGGATGGAATCTTATAAATGATACAGAATTATTTCCTCTTTTTCATTAATCTACCTGATCGTGGCGTAGTGGTAGGACAGCTTTCAGAGGAATAAATTCCAGACTCTATCTCAGATTGAATTAAGAATAGGGAGTATAGCTTTTGCAATTACATCTGTTGGAGTATGTTCTTTGAAGTTTTCTAAGTTTCCTTTCTAGCGACAAGTGAATGCTGTCTAAAATTGATTAAAAGGTCCTTCTGGTAGGTTATTTATTTACGAGATGGATATTAAAATACCGTACAATAGCTATAAGTGATAATCAGTCCACTATTAGATATCAAAATAATCTCTTATATTGACATAGGATTATCATATTGTTTGATGCAGATTAAGAATAGATTAAAGATTTTGTCATATCATTTAAAAAGAGATTATATGTTTTATATAAAAGTTCAAGCGTTTGCATTATGTATTCTATTTTTTGTTTTTCGTGCTCTAGATTTTAATTTCACAGCCTGTGAGTATATCTACGATCTTAGAAAAGAAATTGTGTAACAATAAGCTGTAAACAAATATTAATGTTATCGAGAACGAATGAAAAGTCTAATATTGTAGCAAAATTCCCTAGAAAAGAAGTGCTAGTTGTTTTTGTTATAGTATAAGTATTATGTATTCTAATATTTGGTATAATATAATAATTATCTATATAAGTTCTATATTCTTCCCTTTAAGAAGTATTATATTCTTCCTTTATTCATTATACATATAATCCCTTGGCATTATATGAAATGTCAAATGATATTACGTCAAAGTTTGAAAATGGCTTTATTAAAGTAAAATAAAGAAAGAACATACTTATTGCATCAAGAAATGCTTTTTTAAAATGAATAAATTTTATTTTTCATAAAAATAAAAAATACATTAAATAAATTTTAATAAACATACACGCTTTAAAAAAGCAAATATAGGGAAGCTTATTCTTCAATGAAAAATAAATAAAATTCAAATAAATTTATTGTTGCAACATGTTAGGCTTAAATGACATAATAATTGTACATACTGAAGCCTGTCAGAAGAGTTTTTTCAGTTCTTTAAATGTTATTATACCACGTAAGTGTTTTATTGATAAGTTTGAGTTAAATTTGTCACTATTGAACAAAGAGCAAAATGCAAGCGTCAAGTTCTAACATTGAGCGAAGAACTAAAAGGTCACGTGAAAACCAAAATGAATAAGAGATTTATTTTATACACTGCTGGTATGCCACTTGTAGTTCTGTAGAAATTATATAAAATATTAAAAATATTAATCATATTTATTGTCGGTCAATTTTTGTCACATAATATGGCAAGATTTTCTATAAAAACCAATTTAAAATTTTACCCATAACATTTATTTAAAATTTATTAATTTATAGTTATGCAAAGCTTCTTATTAATGAATAACTTTTTTTTATTCAAATAAATTTCAAATTAAATTATTTTTCAATATACATCTGCATTTCTTTTTTGTGATAGATTCTTTGTGAGAAATTTTTTAATTTAAATTCTTTCATCAACCATAACTAAAAAAATCATTACAGCTTGTCTGCAATATACAACAGGCAATTTTTTTCGAACATTGATTTCCTTAATATATTTTTTATTAGAAATAAAGTACTAAAATGATCAAATTTTGTGATGCTTAAAAAATTCATGATTAATTTAATTAAAAAAATTTTAATATTAATTCCACTTTCTTTAGCTACAATATATTTTATATATGAAAACATGTAATACATGTAAGTTTAAAATCAAAATTTTAACCGTCATACAAAAAAAAAATTGTTTTTTTAAAGAAATGCTTTGCGCTTTTCCACAAAAATATATTTATATAAAAAATTTAAATTTTAATCTAATAAAATGTAAATACTTTACTATAGAAAATAAAATATTTTCTATTGTTTATAAATAATAAAATTTTACAAGATTCATATTACTAAAACTTATATACATTTCTAAGAGTTAATTATTATGGGAGAATAAAATATATATAACATTTTATAAAAATTATAGCTATAGGAATTTCAGTTAATAATTCAAAATAAATCTTGCATTGTACTCAAAGGAAATAGGAATAAATTTGAGTATTTTTCTTTTACAATTGCATATATTTATGAAAATAAATAAAATAATGACGAATAATTAAAATATCTTATCTATTCTAATGTCCATGCCTTTTTTTCATAGGATTCCTGTTCTTAGAAGACCAAACAGATAATATTGATATTGCAGGGAAACGTATCAGAATATACATATCATAACTAAATTATACATTTTGCAAAGTTTTATGAATTATCTTCTGTAAATATAAATGAATTTGATATATTCTTTTAAGCCTTCTCATATTCATTTATGTTAGAATTTTAAGTCTTATTTTCATAC
Organism: Latrodectus geometricus; assembly: GCA_026290005.1. NCBI lineage: Eukaryota > Metazoa > Arthropoda > Arachnida > Araneae > Theridiidae > Latrodectus > Latrodectus geometricus. The sequence continues at coordinate 12,762 of JAPDSC010138511.1, forward strand.
ATTCGACATTTTTAAGCATAATATTCATATAATTTAGTCGTTATATTCTCAAATAAAATATTTCTGAGAAATTTTGTTTATTTGGCCCTCTAAAAAATTAAGATTTATTGCACATATACTATTTTGTTAATTAACGAAGCTTTCTATTTTTAAAATTAAATGCTAGTCCATGAACAAAGATATATTAAATTTTAATAAAATAGGTAATAAGGTACTATCTGGAATAAAAAAAAAACTCATTTTTGCAAAGTAAAATACTTTACAAATAATTTTTGTTGAATACACGTTTTTCTTAAACACTTTAATCAAGTATTTTCTTTTGAATAAATGAAGGAAAAGAAATATTAGCATATAAAATCATTTGTGGTGAAAAATGCAAAATATTTTCAAATTTTTATTTTTTGATAGACAATTAGAAATATTTATATTTTTTTCTTCATATTGGAAAATTTTAATACTTTTTTTTTAAAAAAAAGCCTATAAATATACTTTATTTTAAATCAGAGAATTCCAAGTGAGTTCAAATTTATTATATCTTCCATTTTTATGCGTTAATTCTTCTGACTGAT
>JAPDSC010138512.1:0-51490 GCA_026290005.1 Latrodectus geometricus
TTAGTAATAATTCTTTATTGATTGTTTTCTATCAACTAAACAGATATTTCTCTACTCCCTCACCGCAAAAAAGGTGTTCCGTAGGTCCCGGTTATTTTAATATAGACTTCGTGTTCAGAAATGACCTTTGAGCAACAAACAACCTACCAAGAAATGTATCTCTTAATCAAAATGTAAATATGAAAAAATAGTCAAAGTTGAAATTTCCTGATAAATTTTGCTATTTATATTTTAAAAATAAATCTGGAACTAATAATTGTTTTGAATAAACTCAATATATAAAATCTATTGGGAATTATTACTTCGATTTAAAATTGTCAGTTTCTTGCATAAAATGATTCTATAATAGACTTATGTCTACAATTTTATATCTAAATATTGAATGAAACTGATTTTATATTAAAAATTATATCTTCATCATAATTCTAGGAAGATTTGAAATAGGCTTTGGGAAATATGCTTTGTAAAATATGGAAGTTATGTATTTGTGAAATTGCTCAGAATAGCTTAAAGTAAAATTAAATAAATCATAATTTTATGTCCAAAATATAATTTAATTTTTATGTGTGAACAAAAACTAAGAAACTTCATTACAAAAATGTATTATTTTTTCTTATAATATTCTGCTACTAATGATATTTTGATAACTTAATTGTTATAAAAAAGTTCCGCCAATCTTTTAAGATTCATAAGGAATTTTTTTCTCTGTAATACGGAAACAGCACTTAGTATTCAAAATTATTGCAGAATTGTTATTGCGAAATTCTTCTGAATCTGAAAATCGGTTTATATATTTAATGTCGTCGGATTTCATTTCGTGACTCATTCAAAGTTCCTTTAATTGCATAAAAATAAAAAAAATATGTACTGCGATCCTTTCAAATCGTCGTAGTCAGCTTTCACGAGAACAATTTGGTATAAAATGCAATATAAAAAAAGTTTTTATTCTTTCCTAATGTTATAATGCTGCATAGCAGTAACTGAAGTGTTGTCTTTCATTTCATCCGTTTAATGCGAACAAATCGTTAACGTTGTCATAGTTGTCGAGGCAACATAGTTTGTTTATTAAAACGCTTATTCACTGCCTTCTGGGTTAATCCGTTTTGCAAAATATATTCTTTCCACAAATGTCAAAATGTATTTTAAAATGGAATTTTATTATACGTATCTTGACAGAAAAATTTATGGCGTAAATCGTAAGTTTTCTTGAGATTTTCTTTTACGTAAGCTGTATACACCCATTGATATCACCTTGAAAATAATTTTCTTATAATATATATATATATATATATATATATATATATATATATATATATGATATTTTAATCGCGTTTCAAGTAAAGTTAAAGTATTTAAAAGTAATATAAACCCTAATTAGTAACTATATTTTTTTCAACCTATTATTTTATAAAAAAAATTAAGTACATTTTTTAAATAGAATTTTTGCCTTATTTTGATTAAATAACACGCAGTTTATATTGTGAATATTGTTATCTTTAAATTTGATTTTCAAAATTTTTATTCATTAATATTTCAATAATATTCACAAATTTTAGTAAACTTCATTAGTTATTTATATGAAAATTGTAAATATTATATTAAGGAGATATTTTAGAAAATTTCATGAATAAAATAAATTTTAACTATGTAGTTGTTGTTCCTTTCAGATACACAGCTTAACGTCTACCTCAATTTTCAAAGCTATGGATTTTGTTTTTAAGTTTTGAATATTTTATTCTATGTACAATATTCAATTTTTAAAATATCCGCTTTATTATTTCTTTGAAAATTTCCTGAAATTGTTTTCATTAATAAGTCCGACTATTTTTACTTTCCTTGCCGGTTGAAGTTTTAATCGGAAAATACGATTTAGAATATTTATTTTACTTTAATAGTATTTATAAAATATACATATTAAAATGAAATTTAATCACATTTTTTGCTACAAATGATTTTTTAAGGTTAATTGAAACTATTATGTACTTAAAATAATAAATATTATGAAATCGATCATACTTTTGATAAAATATATTTAATGAATTTATTTTTGATTGTAAAATTCAAGACTATTTTACACATTTAAATATATGGTTTAATGAATCTAAATTAATTACTGTTAAGAAATAATTCAGAAAAGTCTAGTTAATTTTATTGCTCATTAAAAACTGAAAAAAATAATGCAATAAACAAATTGTATTGATTGTCATAATCGTCAGCATTTTGTGATCAAGCCAAATTTGACTCATACTATTTGATATTATAAATATGTTCCATTTGTTATAATATTTGTAATGAATTTTTTATGTTATAGTTAATGTAAATTCTTAAATTTTTTTGTTAAATAACGTTGATCAAATTCACGTTTTCATATCTAATAGCGAATTTACCGTTTTTAATAATATTGCCATTTTATATACGAACTGACGAAGGCTTGAAAACGAAATCACTAATATATGGTCTCTGTAAGTGCCTATTTTTCTGAAGGGAATAAAATTATAGTTGGGTTCTCCGTTTCTGGCGGGGAATTTAATTTGATAAATTTATTCCCATACTTAAATTAAAAAAAATATTCAATGTTATCATTTCTATTTATACACTTAAAATTTTTTCAATAAAAAAAAAAAAAAAAAAAAAAAAAAAACCCTTTTGAATACTAGTGGAACCGCAGACATTTCAAATTAAACATATTAACTGGAAAGCAATTAAACTTGTTCATAAAATGTAAAAATAAGTTTAATTGTTTGCTTTCCTGTCTAATTGCTGCAGTTAGCAAAAATCAATATCTTTATTAACATTTTATGTATACGACTTGTATTAAATAATATCTTTGACCTTTACATTTTTATTTATATCTGCATAGGTTTTATATATATATATATATATATATATATATATATATATATATATATATATATATAATGATTAATATTTTAGACTTAAATCGTTCTTAAAAATGGATCATTGAACAATTATTTAATGAATAGCTTATAGCAGTTCAAGTTGTTAATTAAATATTTTATATCATATAGAATTTACATTCAGTTTCTGAGTCGCAACGCATGTGAGAGACGAGAATCGTCTTCTGAAGTACTTATAAATTCCTATGAATATAAAACAGTAAACGATATTATTTCTTTTTAACATTTTATGGCAAACTAATTTATGGTTACCTTTTTTTCGTTAACGTTTGGTGAGACGTATTATCTTTTTCTATAAAAGAAACCAATATTTTTGAAACATACGTAATTTGCACTGGAGAGTATCATCGTCTTTTAGAATTTGGATTTTTCCTGTCGGGCAAATAGCAGTTCATGAACAGTGTAACTACAGCGTTAGTGAATTTGAAAACAGTGGTCCGACGAGAAATGATGACTCAGAAATCCGAAAATTTACACTTAAATGTGACGTCATTGTGCGATGATACACATCCATCCACATGACTTAGAGCTAGCGCTCTTGCTTTCAGTTCAACAGTTCGTAGATTTGAATCCCATCTTGGATCTTGTTTATGGTTCGGAATCCATATAAAGCTGTTGGTCCACGTCTGATAATACCAAACAAACAACGGAGAAAATTAAGTTTCATATTTAAAATTAAAAGAAGAATGTGGTTCTAATTTCAGTATTTTTGATAATGAATAAACTGTGGATGAAGTATTCAAACTTATACACATTCGTCTTAGATGCAAATTTTAGACTATTTTACCAATTCCATATTTATGAGGAAATTTCATATTTTCTATAGGAAAACTTGCATTTGAAAAGTAATTTGCAAGTAATATTGTGCTTAATTGAAGAATTAGTCTAGAATAATTTTTGCTTGAATGAAGTTTTATGTAGTATTCTTTAATTTGAATGAGGAACTGTATAATTTTGCTCGCATGACATTTTTCATCTACTGCACTATCTATTAATTTAAAAAAATTATGTGAGTATTTGTATTACTGGTTTTCCTTTGAAAGAAAGCAAAAACATTTTCGAAATCAATTTAGTCTTAAATAGGGGGGGGGAAACCATTTCATATTTAAATTAAGCATGGTAAATATAATTGAAAATATAGAAATAATGGGAAATTCTTTCATCAATATTCGATGCTCCTTACTAAGTCAGTTTGCTGTGCAAATATTGATCAGGGTTTCTTCCAATTGTTTGTATGAATGATGTGCGACATTCTATAATGGCCTTAAAAAATCTATTTTTCACTGCGACTTGACTTTTCTTATTAGAGTACTAATCAACTCTGCATAACTATTGTTTCTATCTTGTACTCATAGTGCATTGGTACACTTACTTAAGACTCAATGAGATCAAATAATATTTTTTCTTTGACATAGGATATATTTGAGATCCTCCATAAAATATAATAATTATACATTGTTCTTCAGAGTGAAAGGTAGTGGGTGTGATCTCACTCATTATTAAACAAAGAAAAATTAATGCTTCACTTCTGTTTTTTGCTGGCACGTTTGTCAATTTGGATGCATGGGAGTTAAGTTTTACGTTTTATCTTGCTTGTGGGATCAGTGAATACATCCATATTCTATGGAAAATTCAATTAGAAGGAAGCCCGTTGTGGATTTCATATGCATTACAACGAATTTCTAGTAACAAAAATTATTTATCTGCTGCGTTGTGTCAAAATAGGATTTACATTTAAAATGCAGTATAAGAGAAAAAAGTGTAACATTGATCACATTGTAAAAAAACGAAGTACAATTGCGAATGGACCAAAAGAACACAAACGAGGAAACCAAACACATTCGAAGATTACAATAGAATTTGTGAGGTCTGGTTTGCTAGGGTGTCGTTCTCGTTATCGGAAAGTAGCGAGTTCTAATCCCGGCTTAACCGAAGATCCGTCATGTTCACTATATGCGGTAGCTGCACGTTAAGTTGGCTGTGGTCGCAATGTCCTCGAAATGAAGTAATAGTGAAGGGATTTCAAATATAGCACTCGGGAACATCTGCCTGGTCTCTGCTTTTAAAATACGAATACTCCATCTGGTTGCTTCCAACTAATTGGTAGAGCTTAATTCCTGGCTAGGTATGCTTATGCACTTGCAATTATAAAATTTGTAAGATCACTATATGAGACTTGTTAATTAATGTGTTATGTATGCAACAGAGAAGAGATGAAGCGTTAATGATTTATCATTGAATATAATTATGATGAGGAAAGATTCGACTTACCGTCATGGTTTTATCAATTGAAGTAATGGAAATCAACACCTCTAATTTGCCGAAGCATATTGTACGTGAAAAGCGAAAAGTTGAGTATTGTACAGTTAGTTCTCTGATCTTTCGTTCAATAATTCGTTGATTTGACTTTCACACCAAGCGTGGATTCTTGTAGTGTTCCAAAATCCATTGCAAAATGTAATTTTCAATTAAAAGAACTTTAATTGACAAAAAGTATATCATTAGAGCGCAAACAAACAGTGCCCATGAAACTTTAAATTTTATTCATCGTTATCTTATAATCTAAATTTATTCGTTTAATGAAAAATTAATTAAGAATTGTTAATTATTGCATTTATATTCACTTTGCTTGACTTTTAATGGCCCATTAAGTATAATTCTATTACTTGTCAATCGAATCATGTCTTCTACATTTAATTTGTGTTTCAGCAGGTAGAAGATATGCATAAATATAGCAGCATGCTTCTTTTAATCTAGCCCCGATTTGAGCTCTAATACTTAGTGCAAAGAGCTGGATAGGAATTTTCATAATTTAAAATCGGAGACTAAGCAAAAGACCCAATGCTTGAAATGCCACCTCAGATGTATTATTTCATTTAGAGAACATTCCAACCACAACATGTTTAATGTTCTCCAATAGACTTTAGTGAATACAATAGAACTTCGATTAAATCCGAATTCGAACGCACTATCTTCTGATGATAAAAATGATACCCGAACCAAACAGGCCATCGTGCCACAACAGGATGAAGATGTCAATAAATTCTACCATTATTTATATACTTAAACGATTCGTTTATAATAAGTCGCATTCCCGATCTTGGTTGTTTACCCATTGCATTGGCAAGTAATGAATAAAAGAACGTCCTTTCTCTTTTCTAAGGACAGCTTTGTAAGGCACGAACCCCCTTTCGGAATTTTGGTGTTATGCGATCCGTGCCTGAGTTGAATGGTACTGCGATTATAGCGTCTTAATGGAGCATCAAGTATGCTTGGTAAACTGCTAGAGTATTTTGCCTTGTTACTCAGGCAATACTTTATATATGGACCTTTTTATTTCCTGAGGTTTAAAACCACTGATAATGTAAGTAAAATTTTTGGTAAACATGTTTTCACAAGGTAAAAAAAATCCAGAATAAATCAATATAAGGAGTAGAAAGGACTTCTTTAGTACCTGATGTAGAAATGAGCTCTAGTCCATCCATGTCTGGAGTAGAGCATTAAGCAATTAGAAGCATGACTGCCTCTCTAGACAAAATAACTTCATCCGATGTTTTTTTTTTTTTTTTTTTTTTTTTTTTTTACCTTGTATATGTAGAAAATGGCCTATCATATTGTATATCAATTTAATATCCTTCTCTCACTCGATTGACTGCTTTAAGTACTTTGATACAAAGAATTCCAACTCAGATTCATAAAGAGCCTTTCTGACTTCATAAACAAAGTGGGATTGCAGATTTTCCTACCTTTTTTTTTTTTTTTTGCCATTGGTTAGAAATTTATCTTTTTATTTATCTTATTGATTTTATTTATCTTTTTATTTAAATGCTTATAAGTTATTATCATTTATTATTAATGAATATATATATATATCATTTATTATTGCTTAATGTAATTAGCAATTTTTGACCTTTACAGAAGGAAAATCTCCCCTACTCCATCGGGCAGACAACCTATTCTGGTGAGATCGCCCTCTCTTAGCAGCCTGGGACAATTGCATACTGATGCGAGTTCTGGGAATCGTATTCTTTATGGAGCATATTCTCCACCCGTCAAAAATATGGGAAACATTGGATCTTATTTTCGTCAGAGTCCAGGTGATGTTGTAGTTGCCCAGCCAGCCCCTGTTCTTTTGGATGACGTTAATGTCTTTGATGTTGGTTAGTTTGTTTCTTTTATTAATAGTAATGATAAATGCATTTTATATAGTAAAGAAATTTGTGTTGTTAATAAAATATCCGTTGCGATATGATATTTTGTTATTAAATTCATACATATGAAACTGAGCAATTGTCATTATATATTTTATTCATTTCCATATTGTGTTTGTTTCGGTTTTAATGATTTTATTAAGTTCGGAATTTTATTTGTTTATTTATTTCTTATACTTTTTAGATTTTTAGAGTCTATTATTGATTTATTTAGCTTTTTATTTACAAATGTAAAAAAAATGACTTTGCTCTTCGATCTAGATCAAAAATGAAGACCTTTTATCAAAGTGTATTGTTTAAAAAAAAAAAAAAAAAAAAAAAAAAGAATATGAATTATTTATATATTTTTTTCTGTATTTTATGTACTTAATTTAAAAATCATATAAAATAATTTAACTTTAAAATTTAAAAAATATTTTCTACTTCAGAAATGATTAAATGTATATTTTGATTTTAAAGTAAATGCTCGAATTCCCTATATTTAATGTAATGTTATGAATTAAAAAAGATCTTTCGCTTTTGATCTAAATATTACTATTAAAAATTTTAATTAAGAGCGTAAATTTATTATATCCATTTATTTTATTAATAAGTGTAAAACTTATTTCGTATCATATCAGTAAATTTTCAAGACATATGTCCCACATACAATCTCTGCCTCGATTGCGTTGGCGTCAAATATAGCAACCGCTAATTTTATATATCGTTCTATGCATTCGTTCTTAATAAATTACTTTCAAATTTACTTTAAATTGTTAAAGTAATTATGCAGATTAGAGAAATTGCTTTTTAAATCCGGCGCCCAAGTAAGCAAATTGATGCATATTAATAATGAAAACATAAATAAAAATAAGAATAAATACTTACTAAAAGAAAGTGAAATTTAAAATGAACAAGTGTGAAAACACATTTTAAATCTCTTATATTAAGTAAATAATATATTCTTTTATCATTGTACTTTCCTTTTACAGTAACTCAGTCATCTTGTTGTTAATGAATTACGATCGTGATAAAATCTTCACTTTTTATACATAAATTAGTATCCATTCGTGAAATTTTTCTTCATATGGATAAGCTTATTGTTTTCAGTTTGCCATCGAGAGTAAAAGATGCTATACTCTTTTTCACAGGAACCTATTCTGCCACATAAAAGAAATTGTAAAAAAGTAAAAAAAATAACGGTAATACGCATTTCAAATACTAGAAAATACTGCTGGAACTGAATGTCCGTAATCGTAAAAAAAGATTTCCCTAGGGCCCGTGGTTTATGAACGGGAGTTGCCGTTAAGTCTATTGCAATCAACTGCTGGACAAAGATATTTTTAGGTGTAACCGCCTTTATAACATTAGGTGCTCATACTAAAAGAAATATATTTATGGAGCATCGATGCCATCTTGACTTCAATGCATGTTTGATGATTGCTTTACGTTCCCTGCCGCTTTAGGGGTAAATACCGATCCCGCATTGCAATCCATACAAATGAGTTTGTGGTGTTCCATTTTATAGTAATCCATCGCGGAGGCAGAGAATGGGTGAAGAGGTCTGACTTTCGTTTCACTTATATCCAAAGAACTCTCTTCCTGCTGAGTTATGCCTTATTTACACTTAACTTTTATTAGCTCTCATTTTAATATTACAATTATTTAGATTTAATAAATAGTTTGCTGATATTATTTAATTTAGGCTTCTTACATAAAAGAACATACATCAGATTTTATATCCAATATATTATTTTAAGTTTTCCTCCCATACACAGACTGAATGAAAGAATAAACGCTTTTCCCTGCTTTCACGATATTAGATTCTTGTTTTGATGCCATGTCTCGTGATTGCTTGGAGCTCGGCAGCGAAATTTTAAGTGCATTCGTTGGTTACAGATTCATCGGCTCACATAGTTCACTGCATTGAATATGTCCATAGTCTTAAAAGTCACTTATTGCTATTCAAACATTCAACATGACAATTTGATATTACTTAAGCTTTTGTAGCAAATATTATGTAGAAAACAAGTGTTAAGAAAAGAAAAACAGACAACTTTATTATAATAAGATAAGAATAGATTTTTTACAATGGTAAATGCAAAATGTGTATGCTGTATGTCATGACAAAATAAAAAGTTGAATGGCAGTTTACACATAAAAACGTGCATGGGTGTATTAATATGAATTGTGTAAACAAAATTTAAAAGAATTTCAATTGCAATGAATCACATAACAATCATATTTTATTGAATCCAATACTATACCTGAGATTACAACAATGTCATCTTTTGGTGTGAGTCGTGCTAGTAAAATATAAAAACCTTTCGTAGATGGGGAAGTAATTAAAAAAAAATGCATTTCCGTGGAAACCGCAATTTATTATTGGATTCATTCAAGACTAAAAATTATATCATAATTAAAGCCGTACGATTTTCGCCTAGAACAATCATACGGCGTATCAAAATGATTAATTCTAATTAACTGATTGAAAATATTTCTAAGAGCATTTGCTTTTCTTCGCAATTTGATGAATATACGGACATGGTTGATATTTCTGAGCTTTGCATTTTTATAAGTATAGTTTTCAAAGATATGAGTGTAAAAAAGAATTATTAACAAAATTATCTCTAAAGAAGTAAACATGAGGTAAAGATGTTTACTGCGCTCAATATACAGCTTTAGCTTCAGTAGTGTAGATAGAGCAGGAAGGATGAAAGTTGTAACTTGAGATATGATTATTAACTCCGCAACCAATTATCCATCTGTTTTCAAACGATCTGTTAATACAGTGTTTAAAAAATGTACTGACAGCGATTAGATGCATAGTATTGTTGAAATACAAAAGCTGACGTCAGATTTTCTGTACTGAAAAAGGAGTTGGTCAGTTATTGTTATATTGAATTAAGCTGGATGATTAAATAGTCATTTGCATCAATCTACATATCACATATGTCAGATAATTACAAATGAGATCTAGTGCAAGTGAGAAAAAGTGAGATGCTCGATGAACGAGCATCATACTGTTTCTGCAGAGCAGGATTAAGAATAATGAGCACAAGATATAATTTGACACGATAACAACAGTAATCAAGAGACAGCTGCATTCGTCGCATGTTTAAAGACAATTGTTGGCATATTGCTTAGGCTCTGAAAGAGTGAAGTGCGGAATGTACCGGAATATATCCGTAAAGCAGAGTGATAAATAGTGTCCAATCTGCATAAGACAGAAGAGCTAACAGATCCATAAACAACACAACTAGTCAAACAAGAGAGAATTAATATTTGTAGATGCGAAGTGGTGGTGTACGAAAGATGAGATTAATATCCTCAAGATGCTTCCGCAGATGTAAAACATCTGGAAGAAAGGTTAACACTTTCGGTCGAATATCACTCCTAAATACTCATTGACTGCAGAAATATGTATACTGTTTGTGAATATCATAAAATCATTATAAAGGTTGGTCTTCTTACAGAAATGGACACAGTAGCTCTTGCTTGAATATAAAGATAGTCATTGTCAGCATGCCATGCATCGAGTTTACTAGCAACTATTTGTAATTATACTTCAATGTGACGCATATTGGACCTTTGACAAGAAATTTGCTGGTCATCGACGTATACCATTAACAAGATCTGACAATTAATTAAGGACACTATTAATAAGACCTTAAATAGATCTTTGAGGGACACGGTCAGATTGGATGAAAGTATTCGATGAATAATTTCCAATAAGTACTTCAAAAACACGGGAGCGTAGAAAGTTCTGTAGGAATGCCAAAAAATTATCCGTAAAGCTCAAATCATGTAATGTATGGAGAATCCCATACTCCCACATGCGGTGATATGTCTTCCCTATGTCGAAGAAAATCGAAACCAGATGATTCTTTAGGCATTAATAATCTGGGTTTGCAAATATGTATTGTTATTAAGAATATATCTTCCTTAGCCGGAAATCACTTTGATTAAATGGAATACATTTATTTTTTAAAATATATACGAGCTGCCATTGATTTCATGTTCTAGAGTCTTACGCAGGCAATTGGTCAATAATTCAAAGGATCAGGAGGATCTTTACCAGGTTTCAGAATAGGAATGATTACTGCTTTAGTCCTAAGATTTGGAAGCATATTTTCAGTTTAGATTCACAAGCAAAGTAAGTTCGATAAGGGATCTGTACTTAAATGCCTCAGCATATGGCAACTGATTTCATCAAGTCCTGGACTAGTATTATTAGCCTACTGTTCTGTTGCTTAGGCATTAAGAACTCCACTAGTGTTTTCGGTTCCGTTGTGATTTAGAGGAACTTTCTGAAATTGCTGTTTCTACTGCTTTAATAATTGTTTCATTAATTTTTTTTGACTGCTTTATTAATATTATCGATCATAACCATTGCATTCGTAATATCTGCCAATTGTGTGAACAACATCCTTTTGTGCTTGCACGCGTAAGTACATAATAGATTGATTTATTAATAATTATACTCTGGGAGATGACGAAAGGATAATGATCACCATTATATATGCAGACTATTCTCCATATTTAAATCTAACAATGGCAGAAGAAATTAAGAACAAATGGCCTGATCAACCACATGAAATATTCTTGGGGACTAATAGAAATAAGTTTTCTCGTTGGTATTAAGCAGACAGAGACTGTTATCAGAAATAAACTGCTCTATCTTAATACAGATAGAATTTGTATCATCACTTCCCCTCAATAAACTATGGCTATTAAATACACCGAGTAGCAAAATTGGAATAGGAAGCTCAGAAATTAATATAAATTCTTCTTGGTTGATGATATCATTCGGTGGTGAATATAAAATAAAGACTGACATCAGATATCATGTGAATTCTCACAGCTACAATTTGTTGATTAGTATTCAGTAGATCAACAGGGGTGGAAGAATGATTTGATATTAAAATACAAACATTCCAGAAACTGCATCATCCTTATCACAATCTCTTCTATTGCAAATAAACCAATATAAATTAGTTATTTGTGGATTATAAGTATCCTGAATAGTCACACATATGGGGTTTGTTCTAGGCATTTGATATCATCGAAATGTAACCCCAAAGCATGACAATTCCATGGAACAAAGGAAGTCATTATTTAAATATGAAAGCTTTTTTTCAGGAACTGGAGGGCAATTCTGTAGATTCCTCACACGATAAATCCTGAGGCATGTAGAGAAATTGGAGTAGCCTCTTAAGAAGAAAAAGCATTATAAACAGATACGTTTTCTTAATACTTTCTTAGCAAATTTTTACTTTAAAGCTCATTACTTCTGATCTAAGAAATTTCTTAGCAAATATGGATTTTTAAAATTTTTAGCCTTGTAGGGGGTAATTGCACAGAAAAAAGAGAAAATGAATCAGTCTGTGTGATGCTTGATTTTGATATTTTTCTTTGGCAATACTGGCATAACTGACTCTAGACTGAGGAATGCATGAAGTGATCATTCGTCTTGCCTCAAAACAAGAGTATTTTTTATTTTTTATTTTACCCTAAACAAGGCTATCTCCTTTTACAATATTCACTAAGGACTACAACGAGAATAGAAAGAACTTCACCGTGACAATTGACATCCTTTGCTGTGCAGTAACAGTTTTCATTGGTTTAAGTTAATGCTCTTATGGAAGAAAAGTAAAACTAGTGTTATCCATAAAAACGATTACAAAAGTTTGGGACCTGACCACACCACCGAGGTTCAAAGGAATGCAGTACACCTCCTTTGTATTGTCAGGTCATCCTTTGATAGCCCCCCTTTAATGAGTCATCCAATATGATCACCACAATGACCAATCGCTTACACATAAAGCCGATTAATATGTTAAGGACCACACCATACTTGGAGTTAACTTGAAGCAGAAGCCAAAGCATATGCGTTGGTCTCTGAGACCTCATTTACCAGGACACATACTGGCGACATTTCAAGACTTCATATGGGGGTGCAATTTTGCAATCAAAATTTGACCACAATGAGAAATGAATTAAATGGTTTGCAAACTTTCTGAGTAAGTGTAGATCGTAGGGAGGAGGAGAAATTTCAAAAGTGAAACCGATAGATGACATAATTTAATCAATTTGGTGTATGTATTATATATATATATATATATTAAATTGGTATATATTATGCATATGTGTATATATATACATACATACATTATATATTAAAAAAAACATCACTGCAGAAAGAATAAAGACTTTCGATAGTAGCTTTAGATAATCTTTACAACATAAAAACTGAGGTCAGGTGACTAAAGATGTTTCAAAAGACTGCTAGCCACTTTATTCACACTTTCAACGACTTTGCGTAAAACAGATTATGAATAAAAATTCAAACGATTGTTTATATATATATATATATATATATATATATATATATATATATATATATACATATATATATTAAAAGGGCATTGTCTTTCTCAACGTTTAGAGTATAACTTTGAGATACACTGCTGGCCACCGTAAATGCAACAACCTGAAGGAAGCATGCAAATTACATGTAATTTACAACATACATTAACGGAGGTGAGACATGCAAATGATTAGAATTTCAGATCAGACGCACATCACGCGCGCCTGTCTCACCACTTCATAGCGCTATTTAAGGCTTAGAAATTTCGAGGATTTCAAGTTCAGCAATTGTGTTTTTCAGGTGATTTTATTTTTAAAAAATGATCAATCATGCCTCGTAGAAAACAGCGATCTTTTTTTGATCAAGTATTCGAGTTCGACTGAAGAAGAACAGTAGCCTACCGATATTGGGAATTATCTTTTAGGGATATCGGTAGACGTGTTGAACGAAACCAAACAACTGTAATGCGGATATGTAATTATTGGATGCAGAACGGTACGAAGGGCTGACGTGTTTGATAGCATCCACCTCAGTGCACCACTTCACGTGATGACGGCAATTTATGCGCATGGCAGTGACGGATCGCTCAGCCACATCACGAACCATAACACAGCACATTCAGTGTGTAATGCATCATCCGAGTGTGTAATGCACTAATGCACCCATTCAGTGTGTAATGCACTAATGTCTGCGCGTACCATTCAACGCCATTTACAGCAGAGTTGTCTGTCCACAAGACGTCCATTGCTTCGTCTACCCTTGACGCAGAACAACAGACGTCTCCGCCGTGAATGGTGCAAAGAAAGAAGAATGTGGACGGAAGATTGGAATGAAATTATCTTTACTGACGATTCACGCTTTTGTCTGCAACAACACGATGGTCGCATTCGAGTGTGGAGGTACCATAGAGAGAGTCTGCTGAAAAGCTGCGTTATGCACCTGCACCGGCTACTATTTTAAGGGGCGGTATTGGATATCACTCTCGCACTCCTCCTCTTGTACGCATTGCCGGTACTTTAAACAGCCATCGCTACATCTCGAGGTGTTGGAGCCAGGTGTCCTTTAAGATAAAGGAAGTTATCCTTTCTTACTTTCAGGGCTTGCCCACAGCAATATTTCAGCAGCATAATACGCAACCACACGTGGCAAGCATTGTCCAAGGGTTCTTCGTCAATCACCAGATTGAATTGTTTCCCTATCCGGCTCGCTCTCCTGATCTTTTTACGAATAAAAACATCTGGTCCATGCTTGCTCAACCATTGGCCCAGATTATATCCCCAGCTGCCACACCAAATCAATTTTGGCAACGTGTGGAAGCTGCTTGGTCTGTTGTTACCCCAAAACACAATAAAAGTCTCTTTAAATCAATGCCAAGTCTTATGGCCGTGGTGATTTTCAGCAATTGCGGCTACTCTGGTTACTGATTTTGGCAGAAACCACACTTCACAGAAGTCTGTAAATTTAATCATTGAATCCTTGGTCAGCATGTTACCTACAAAATAAATTTTGTTGTGATATCTTTTATCTTTCTTGGTGTTGCAATTTGGTTAGCCAGCAGAGTGAAATGTTAAAATCGCTGCATCCAAATTATCAAACAGTGACTTTATGGTTTTCACTCTACAACTCCATCTAATAACTCTAAGTGAATTTAAAGTTGATGAGCCTCCATAAACCATTTGTGGTCAAGTGTATTTTTTAAAAATGGCATGCATTTTTGATGACACTTCTATGAAAGAGGGCAGTGTGTAAAATGCTGAAATGTATTTTATACTTCAGAAAAGGACAAACATGTACTAACTTAACAGAAATTTAATGTACATGCATAACAATGAACATAAATTGTTTCTGTATTATCCTGCGATATTTGTGCGGCTATACTACTGTCACATTAGCCACACCATCATAATATGGGCTCATAAATATGAAAGATTTAGCCAAAATGAAGAAATTTCTTCTTTCATCAAATTATACAGAGTATCCATAAGTTTTTATAGTTCTGTAAAATCTATAAAAAAGATTCATGAATTCTTATCTATGTAATGGAGAACTAAGCCACTCGACTTGTTTGGATGTGTCTTGAATTTCGTCAACCATTACAGAAAAATAGCACGAATCTCATTTTATTTTTAATGTAAATGTAAATTTATGATTAACATAAATTAAAAATATCATTATGATCACTTTTGCGTACAAAAGAATATGATTTCTCATTATTTTTAAAAATATTTTCAATTAATAAACAGTCTTCAACTCTCAAATCCATTAATTCTAAAAAAAAAATTGCCTGAACAATTAGAATATATTTTTTCAAGTCCTCTCAAAGCAATTCCTTTATGTGCACAAAAATAAATAAATAAAATAAACCCTGCAATTTCGGTCTTTTTTTAAGCATTTTACGTATTATTATGATAATGCTTTTGAATACTGATTATCAAGCTTAATACAAATGAAATTGGCTTGAAGTAGACTATTGTGGTAAATAATGTGCGGAAAAAGCGCCAAGGCCATATTTTCACTATATAAGAAAAGTACCACGTTATTAACATAAGTAGAATTTAGTACATGTAAAAATATTTATTCAAAAAAATTATGAAAGGAAAAGTTTTATTTATATTTTAAAAATATAAATAAAATACCTATAAGAAGATTATAAATGGAAAACAAGATGATAGAAGAAAAATGTTATTTCAAATCAAAATTTAAACCAATATTTGAAATAAAAAAAATTAAATTAAATTATTAATTTAAAAAGGTTAGTTGAAAATATAAAAATTATCTTTTGAAAATACATTGTGATGATGCTAAGATTATGTGAGACATTTTCTGAGATCCACCTCATGAACATTCTAGATATCGTTAGGGCTTAGAAGTACAAATTGGTAAAATTAAAAAGTCATAAAAATTTTACAGAAAATGAAGTTGTGTCAAGAATTCTGTAATATCTATGAAAAAAATTATGTAAATCAAAAAAATTGTGTGATTTATATATATATATATATATATATATATATATATAATTAATACTGTTATGAGTTTCTTCTTTGTGACAAAGATTTGAAGAGCTGCTGAAATAAAGAAGTTATCTTCCAAGTAAATATTATTTACAGTCTCAATGACTAAAATTACTTCTGCTCGAAGCTTTTATACAGCCTGGAAAAACTTGTACAATTCCAATAATACAGAAACTGAAACAACTCTCAGAGCTGATAACTCTGGCATCTGACTCCTCTATTTACTTTCTACTATCTTTCAACAGAATCAGTGCGTGGCTGAGGCTGATATTTATAATTTATACCTGTTTTATTATTCTTGAAACATTCCTCCTTTGCCAATAATGTCTCCACGCTGCTTCAGATCTTAGACTTATCTCTCAGCTCTGAAAAATCGCTATTTTTACATAATATTTGCTTGAATAATAATTTCACAAATTGTTTATAATACTTTAAAACAAATAATTTAACAAAAATATATGGTGTTCATGCAAATATTTTCACTATTTAGTACTGTCGGGTTTCATAACCTTACAGAATATTCATTTCATTCAAATAATTTGATTTAAAACAAAATTTATACACATTATATCATTTATTTTTATTTTAAATCAAAATATTTAACTTACATATATAAGATTTTTAAAATGATACATATATAAGATTTTTAAGATTTTTTACATGATATAAGATTTTTAAAATATCAGTTGAATAGATTTCTCAATTACTTCATTTCTATCAAGATTACAGTACCATTGTTAATATCATTTTGTTATGTAAAATTCATGTGTGTAGTATTATATTCTAAAATATATATCTTTTTTAAAATTAAAAATTTAAACTTGTATTCCCCAAGAATAAGCTGTAATTCCTATAAGATATTTTACATACAGATTTGTTTTTTAATCTTCTAATTTAATTTGAAAATATGATATATATAAACTTTTAAATAGCAGTTGTTTTTATTTTTTTAAATAAAAGAGCATTTCAAATCTGTATGCTCTTTTTTTAATTATTCTCTTATGAGCTATTTTGCAAAAAAAAAAAAAAATTCATTTTGAATATTATTGGGAGTATATAGTTCTTTTATTTTGCTTTTTCAAGCGGTGCTAGATAACTCTGTCAAAATTCCAGTCAGTACATCCAGTGATGGCTGGGATATACTACAATCCAATACCCCCAACAATAACAATATTGGAACTGAGAATTGGCAAAAGGCAATGGATGGAATGCCAGAGGTCTATGAAATGCATATGGATTCTTCCTCATCTTATAGTAGGAAAATCGCCACATCTCCTATGAATGTTCTGGTAAGTATAATCATTTAGAACTTGCTCTCGTAACATATGTATTGAAACTGCAATGAATAATATGTATATTATATATCAATCTGTTAATGTGTTACTTTTTTTAAAAAATAATTAATGCTTGCCTTAAATGAATTAAAAATGTAATGCTTATGATTCATTAACTTTATACCATATTATTTGCTTACTACTCTTTAAAATGAAAACTGTATCTAATTTAATTAAAAAGTACTTTTTGCTATAATATGTGTTTTATTTTATTTCAATTTTAAAATTCATTTTATATAATTTTTAATTAATTTTTTCAAAATTATGAGTAATATTTTTTTGGTTTTATAATTTTGTTTTGTAATTAATATATGTAATTATTGAAAATAAAGTTTGATTATGTAACTTGAAGACCTTGAATTTTAACTATTTGATTGTATTCACGGTAATTCTATTCACTATTGAGTATGAAAAAAAATTGTGTCAGTTATGAGAAATATAAATAAAGGTGACAAAGAGGATATGTTCCTCCTTCAATTTTATGAATGGTGAATATCCTTCCAGATTTTGGCAAAACACTGGCGCTGAATTTTTCATTAGTTTCATTCTTATATACTTTTTTTTTTATTTTATGCAGATTTTAAAATTTTTTTGTTTTTCTGGAATAAGTTTATTCTTAAAGAAAGTGCTCAAAATTTATAACAGGAAGTGTGCAAAGTATGTTATCAAATTGCAAGGCTCTAGAAACATTTAATTCCTTTCATAAACATATGTATGTGAAATATAAAGATTATAAGCAAATAATAAGAAAGAAATTCTTATTATTTGCTTATAATATAGAAATCTTTTCTCAAGTACTTTGAATTGCAATGCCTTTTTAAATTTTTGATGTACTGAATAAATGATGGCAATTCTTTTTTATTTTAATTGTATTTTAAATTAAATAATTATTTTAGTGGTTCTGAACTTTGTGGAAAAATTTATTTTTAAAACCAGGAAAGTTATACTATTCCAATTTCTCATAAAGTTTAGTTATAAAAAGGTCCTTAAATAGCCTACAGTAAAAAATCTACAATTTTATTTTTAAAATAAAAATATAACTGGTATTTAGTTTTGCTTCTTTCAGATACCTTTTTTTGTTAATAATATTATTATTGTTTTCTTTCTTTTGCATATTGCAATTTATATATATTCTTTTGTATACGTCTTTCTATATTGCCTCTTACATGTTAATGTTGGTTATCAAAATACTGGTTAGCACTTGTAAATAAAAGTGACATTTTTAATGCACTTTATAAATATCAAAATAAAGCATGGCTACAAGATTTTTTATAAATTGAAATGTTTTGTATGTAATATGTGATAGTTTTATTAAATTCTGTCTGTAAGTCTTTGGTTTTTTGAAAGCGTAAAATATCAGACCTCAACTTTTCTGAATCCAAATTGTTGGAGCCTACTATCTGGAGCAAGTATAGTCGAAAATATTCCAATTTTAAGTCATTTTTAGAGCTATGGTGTCTGCAGTCATGGCAAACACATAGAGCTGCAAGACAAGATCAGTGAATCAAAATAATGTATGGAAAGAGAAGCTCATTGTAGGAAACTTATGGACATTAAAGACTATTGTAGTATTTAAAAAGCAAACAACTGTATCAAAAGTGATTGCTGAGCTCAATCAGCATCTGGTTTCTTTAATATCAATAATTAAACCTTCATAAACATAACATTTATGGAAGAATAGCAATTCCCAAGCCACCTCTCACAATGTTAATGCCAAATGTCTTCTACGGTGGTGTCACAATTATAAAACCTATTCAATTGATGAGTGGATTATGGTCTGACAAAAAATTTTAATGCAAAAGAATATTTAAAAAAATGTTTATAATTTTCAGCGTTTTTTAAATTAAAACTTTTATGTTCCTATTAAATTAACCTATTCATGTATTGAGAACATAATAGGCAAAGTTTTCCTAATCTTTTCTACCAGTTATTGAAAATTTTGTTTTCTGGACAAATCTGACTGAAGCTGTTAATATTGTTTTGGTTCGAGTACTTGATATATTTTCTGAATCTGTCTTATTTCACTAATACAATTATGAATAGTAGTTAAGCTCTGATAGTATATATTCTCAATTTTATTAAAAATCCCTCAGATACTGCACAATTCAAGATTATAACATTATTAAAAAACTACTTATTGATTCAACAAAATTTTGTAACACAGCTATGTGCAAAGAATTTAATTTTGAATTATATGGAATGCTTTAAAGAATGAGAATAAATTATTCTACAAATAAAGCATGCTAACTCTTAATGATTTATCCCCATTAGTTTTAAAAGTCAACTATTCTCTATTTAAATTGTATTTATAAAAAGACTTGAATCAATGGCTGTTGGAATTTAAAAGTTTTAACTTTTTCTTAGGGTCAGTTATACCTTGTTTATGCTTCATAATTGTATTATCCCTTAAGATTTTCATCTCTGGATGTAAGGGAAAATCTTATCTAACTAAAAATCTCTTCATCAATTGATTTCAGATAATATTAAAAAAATTTTTATTTATTTATTTTTTTTTTTTTTTTTTTTTTTTTTTTGAGGTTAAGAATTTAGATTAGAATTTCTTTTTTAAAATATTACAATTTATTCTTAATTAAAATAAAAAAAATCAAATGAAAGATAATTTAATATTAGTAAAATATATTGGATATTAATTTAATCTATCCAATATATCTAATTTATCTAAAATAATTAAATGTTTAACAAGTAATGAAATTGATTTTATTACTGCAAGTATATTGTACTAGAATTTTGTAAATTTTTTAAATAGTGCTCAGAATTTAAGGACTTGGTTGAGTAAGACTGGTTTTGGTGTTAATTAAACAGGAATGCTCCTAGATATTTTTTTCACATGAATACAGGTTATTATGAATTCTTATAACTTTAATCTAATTTTGCATTTTGTTTTAGGATAATGGAAACATATCAATTGCAAAAATTACTCGTGAGAAAATGGTGAAACGACAACAAGAAATCATGAAAGAAGCTGAAGAAAGAAGAGCACATAAAGAAAAAGAACAAATACTTCTTGAACAGAAAGAGCATGAGGATAAACAAAAACTAGAGAATGACAAAAGTCCATCTTTAGAAAATCTCTCAAACAAAATAAATGTTTCTGAGCAGCAAAATGTTGAAACTGTAGTGTGCAGTTGCAATGAAAATACAGATATTCCGCCAAAACCAGAAACTCCTGTGCCAACTAAACCATCTCCACAACAAAATAAGAGAAATGACTCAGCTAGAAATAAAGGTGGGTTTGTTATGATACAATAGAAAATAAATACAAATGTAATCAGTAAAGGTTTCATATTTAAGTAAAGTTTGTATTATAATTTTACTTATTTCATATTTCTTTAGGCTCTGCAAAACCTCTATCTCGCTCTTCCTCTTTAAAAACACCTAGCTCTCTCAGAAGATTAACACAGTAAGAAGCTTAAATTATTTATAGAATCTAAAACAATATTTAATTTTATGTTGCGTATAAAAGGAAGCTTCTCATAGGATTAACTACTTTTTAGCATGAAAATTAATTACTGTTATCTTAAACACTAATCAGTTTTAAGGTTTAATTATTATTATCATTCTTTCTGTACTTACAGTTGTTTATTAAAAAATAATAATAAGTCTAATATAATGTTATATATTCATGTGGTACCATTTAGTGTCTAAAATTTTTACTATATACGTGCATGCTGATATGCTTAAAATCAATCAATCTTTTGTTTTATTTATATAATTTATTGTGCTATCTATTATATTTACTCTATTATATATTATAACACTATTATATTTTGCCTTACTAACTCAAAAATGTTTGTTCTGCATATTTATCTATGGAAAACTTAGTTTTGTTATGCATGATCAAAATATTTACAAGAAAATAAATTGTTAATTTATTTTTTTTCACTCCAACAATTTTAAACAATTACTTGAATTTGTAAATTGTATTGTAATAAAAATAATCTATTAAAAATTCTAATGAATTTATTGTTATTTCTAAAAATTAAAGTAAAATGTTAAATTTGAATTTATAAATAGATTTTTTTTTCTATATACACATGCATAAATGGAAAAAATTCATATCTGATGCATATTTTTCTATTTACACGAGTGTATTTATTTCTTTATTTTTTTTTAATTCCTGAAAATTTATGTGTTAAAGATACATTTCACAAAAAGGTTTATCAGTCGTACATCTCTTATTTTTTAGCACAGTATATATAATTTGATTTCGTTGTGAAGAATGTTTAATTATATAATGTTATTATTGTAAATTTCATATCCATATGATAATATAGTACTATGTACTATAAAATAAAAAAAATTAGTAAACTTTTAAAAAATTTTAAATGAATTAAAATGTATCGTATAATTGATGTTTAATTGCTTGGTTACTTAAATCATTTGTCTTCATTTAGTTATAATTTGATACAGCAATAGGTAAAAATATATGAAACAGATTATTTGCTTTTGAAGTTTCTGTTATTTAGGTGATTTATAAAGAAATTTACAGGTTGTTATGAAAGAACTATCTCGACATATATGGGCCCTTAATTATGGTATTATTTAATTCATTGAATCAATTGATATGTTATGTGAATTATTATTATGATAATTATTCACATGACGTGCAAGCAGATCATGTGAATTATTCTCTCCCCAGTGCACACAATTTTTTGAATTTATGTTACTAGTTAACAAAAAATGCTCCTCATCTGTCCATAGAATGGGCAGAGGTCAGCTACTATCTTCATCCTACAGAGTAAGTAATATATTCGCAAAATTCAGCTGTTATTGATAGTCTTCCGCTTCCAACATCTGGACATGCTGGAATCAATATGGAAACATGTTTAGAACAGAGCGCAGAATCTTGCCAACAGTTGAATTCCACAAATTTAGAATGCGTTAAACACCACATACAATTGCAGAATGAGCTATGCTTATCGTCTTATGAACTTCTGCAACAGCTTCCACAGGAACGGAAGGTCCTCCAAACCGAGGTTGATTGCATGTGCAATTAGTTTCTTTAAATTTATGATTATGCCCCTTACAGCTTTGGCATTGCATGGTCCTCGCTGTAATCCATGGTTTCTGCTGCAAATACACAATGTCTCTGCGGCATTTTGTCCATTCAGGCCATAAATCTTTACGATTTCCCCATGATCTTTTCCTGAAAGTTGCATCTTGTTTGGAAAGCAATGCATAGCTTGCATTTCGCAGTGCCTTTTCTTTCACCTACCGTGACAACGTCAGTCATGACTGTGTCTTACTTAGAACCCAAAATTTACATTTTTCTTGGTTTCTTCTTTTTGCTATAGTGGTCTAATCAGGCTGGGATATTAGCCAAAGAAACAGTGGAACCTAAATGAAAAGAACATTTATGCTATGGTGCATGTGGCCAAATCTTTTTTACTTTTTCCTTGCTTAGCTTCTGGGATTTTCATTCTACACGTGTCATTCCAACATTGTGTAGTGTTATTCAGCATAAAGAATGCATTCCAATAAAAAAAAACTGAGTGCTATCATTTGAAATTTTATAAATTTTCTCACTAAAGTATAAAGCAGTATGTAAATATAAATAGGCACAAAATATCAAATAAATATTGCCACATAAATATAAAAATTAATTCCAAAGCAAGTAAACTGCAATATATTGATACCAAAAGTAGTGACCAAGAATAAACTCTAAATAATATTACTAATTAACACTAATATTACTAATTATTACTAATAAAGAATAAACACTAATAATAAATAAAAGCGTCTAAAAATTAACATCTTAACTTATTATTATTTATTTTTAAATTTTCAAACTATATATTTTTAGAAATAGCTTAAAAATTTTGGAAATTAAATGTTATAATGTCATCTACATATCTGAAATAATACATAAATTGTATCACATAAGTCTTCAAAATAATGCAAAAAGAAATTATGAGAAGATTTGAGAATTTATAACTTTATGGTATTCTATTTATCTGCATGTATAATTTTCTCCATAATAAGTATAATTACTATAGATGTACACAAAATATAGTTAAATATCTTCTTATGTTTTGTATTTATATCAACAGAAATATTTGTGAAAAGATCTTTAAAATCGAATAATATATATTTATTTATTTTTAAATTTGATTTAACATCTTCAAAATAAAATCAGAAAATATGTTTTTTATTTTTTTGATTATGTGAAATTATAAAACCTATTATCGGTCTATTATCTAAAATCTAATGGTTTTTTTATTTCATAATATTTTTTAAAATGATAATTAAATAATTTAATTAAAACAACTACAACTTGAACGGACATTTTTCTTGAAATTATAACACATTATATATACTGATACATAATAAAATTAATAATTTAATATTCATAAAATAATTTTCTAGAAGTCAAATATTTCTATCAAAATTTGTAAAAATGTAATTTCTTGTCAAATAAGTAGAAAATATATAAAATTTATAATAATTTAAAAAACAAATTAAAATCTTATCAAAACACAATTGAGCAAATAGAGTATTGGTTATAAAAATGAAGTAAAGCATAGTTGTTAAGTTACAGAATAGTCTTGAAGGTCTTGTAAAAAGCTTAAAATGCTATTTAATGTTTGTACTCGATGAATTGTTTTTGCTATTTATATATTGTTCTACTTGCTTTGAAATTAATTTATATATTTGTGTGTATGTGTGGCAATATTAATTTTGATATTTTACATCTACTTGTATTTATAATCTAATTATTTGTTTTTTTCATTTTTAATATTTAGTGATTTTGTATAATTTTGATGACTGTACTTTTTTACTGCAGAAAGTCATACTTTTGTATCATTATGGTCAGCATCCCCTGATAAAGCTGACCATGTTGGTACTTAATTCCATTTGTATGTTAATTTTGATTTCTGTATTAAATTTGATTTTTACTCTGATTGTGATCTCATTTTTCTTTTAATATTTGTATTTCTATCATACACTTTAAGTTTGAAGACTTTGATTTATGTATACTTTTAGTAATATTACATTTAGCTATCTTTGCTCTAAGTGAATTGCTTAATTTTTCCTGAGTTCGTATTTCACTTATTCATCCATAGCAATATTACAAATATTTATAACTTTTTCCTATATATAGTTCATGTGTTTTTTTGTAGGAATCAACCTGCCACAACAAAGAATACTCAAAGTATAAAGCACAATTTAGCAGCAAGCTCACTGGCATTGTTTGATGAATCTGCTGATGAAGTAGTTTCGTATCCAAATCCAAATGAAGCTTTAAAAAAGGCACTTAAGTCTCTTTCAGGTGATACCTGGTATGAATATTATTAATACATTTTCCATATATATATATATATGAAATAAATACCTGTATATCCTCTGTAGCTGTAATTCTTCTTCTGCATTGAAATTTCTCATCAGGACAATATAATGTAATGTACCTCATTATGATAATATTTTTTAACTTAAATTACGTTTAAAATGTGATTTGTACTAAACTTTTTAAATTTTATCTGGATTTGTTTCGTTTCATTTTAAAATTAATCAATAACAATCAAATTTCTTTGAATTTAAATTAGAGTTTTAAAGAATTTTTTTAATTCTACTTAATCTTCATAAGCTTTCATCTTTGTGATTAATATATAATATTCACTTTATTTTAAGGATGGGCAAAATAGAAGGCATTCGAACTGTTCAACGACTTTCGAAAAGTCATCCTGATGTTTTACAAATGCAGTTGCATGCTGTTGTGCTTGCTCTTCTAACAGAAGTAAAAAACCTGCGTTCTTCAGTTGCAAGAGCAGCAATTCTTGCTGTGGGAGATCTCTTTATTGCTTTGAAGAAAAATGTTGAGCCTGTAAATATGAAATTTACTTTTTAACTGAAAACATAATGTGCAGTTTTATTTGTATGAAACATATTTGCTTTAATAGTTTTTCTTGTTAATGTGCTAATTTTGTGACTGATATATGATACTAAATTATACAATTTTTATAAAATTCATTTATGCTTGTTTTTAATACTTTTTACATTATTTTTATCCTCTCATTTAATAAATGAAAATATACCTAGTTTAAAATCATTACATATTTTCTGTTTTTTATAGGATCTTGATCTTATTACAAGCACTTTATTGAGTAAATGTGGTGAAACTGTTGGTTTCATTAGAGATGATATTGAGAAAGTTATGAATCATTTAATTGAAACCATTACTCCATGTAAAGCAGCACTTTCTATCATTGCTGGTGGTGCAAGGTATGCAAAATTTATAAAATTTTACTTATAATTTTTATCATTATGAAATACTTGAAAGTTATTCCATATTTTTAGTTTCTCATGCATAATAGAATATATTTAATCCACGCTTATCCAATGAATTTTTTCACTGATATTCTTTGACATTATAAAATTAAAAATCTGTTCCCCTTTATTAATTTTTATATACAGTAAAATGTTTAATATATTTAGAATTCTTCACATTATATAATTTAATATTGGTAATGTGTAGTGTTTTACTAATGTACCTCAAAGTGTTAAAATATTTTAACACTTTGAGCTGTTTTGCTGCTGTAATTTGCTATTGTTTTATTCTAATGAATAACTCTTAAAGCTTGTTCAAATAAAAAAAATCCAATCTTTTAATAAAATTGTCTTTCAGTTAATATTATATAAGCTACAATTAATTATTATATGTATAATGATAGAAAGTACATTTAACTTTTTTAATTCGATTGAAACTGAAATTTTGTATCCTTTATATATTATTTGAAATACTTGAAAACTAAAATCTTCCTGATAACATAAAATTTAAAGTCTGGCTAGTCAGAGATGGGGTATGAATATCAAAATTTAATAATTGAAATAATTGATAGTAGTAGAAAAAATTATTACATGTGTCATCTTTATGGCTAATAACTTTAATAACTGGGAAATAAAATTATTAAGCATTATGCAATTCTCATTTCTTTTAATCTCTAGAGCTTATAGAACAACAATTGTTCTTAATATTCTATCAAGCCTTTTCCCTATACTCTTAATAATAGCGAAACAACAGCTAAAAGATATATAATCCTACAATTGCATGCAGATGTTATATTGGGTCTTGAATAAATAAAAGTAAATAAATATGGAAAACAAACTAATGAGTCCAAATCACACATTCCAAAAATTTACAAAAGAAAACACACATCAATTTTACTAACCAACATAATAAATTCTTAAACATTTCACTAATCAAATTAAATTATGCAGATGGACTAAAAAGAAAAGACTGGAACTGCTTTTAGGGCCGTTGAAGGAGATAGATATATTCCACAAGGAAATAAAACTTCATGACCATAAATCAGTTTTTCAAGTTGAATCTTGTTAAATATTGAAGGCTCTTTAATACAACATTGCCCTGCAACAAGAATCAACAATATCATTTAACTCACAACTTAGAATTCTAACAATCAAAAACCTGAACAATGCAAACAAAATTATTAAACTAGAGTTAATGTTATGTGGTGTATATAACTTTGTTTATCAAAAGATTGACATATAAATAAAGCATTAGCCACTTTATTCTAAATTGGCTTAACTGCAGTACAAAATTGTTCAAAAATAAATGATTGATTTAATGATTGGAAAGCACTTGGTACATGTTTTGTGGCTTCTTTATTTCTAGTCATGAATCCAAAAATAAATTGTAGATTGGAAACCTCTTTATAATTAAGCTGAAGTATCATTCTTCTACATTGTCCCCAAATGAGACGATGTTTTCTTCTCTTCAATACAGCTACAAATGTTGCTCTTAGCAACCTCCTGTAAAAATTGTTATCAGGATTACAAATGTGAAATCATACAAAACTTAATTGTTTGCTTGATAGGCTATGATATTAGTTTTTTTAAACAATTATTTTATGTTTGCATGAATTATATAATTGTATTTTTGAAATTCTTGAAAAAACAATAAAATTATATGATAATAATTTTTTTTCATTGAGTACCTGATGTTTGCTTTGTAATTCTTTTAGTCATCGCAATGGAGCTGTACGTAAAGTTGCTGCACAATCTTTACTTGCAGTAGTGGAAAAGATGGGAGCTGCTCGTATACTTACTTCTAGCAAAGAAGTAACTGAACGCTTGTTACCAACCACTGCACAGTTTTTAATGGATGGTACACCCCTCACCAGGTTTAAAAAGTTTCATATTTTTATCTTAATCTTTTAATATATATTATAATTATATATGGTATGTCCAAATATAATAAAAAATAAAACTAAAAAATCATGCATTCTAACATATTGTCCTGAAGACAACAGTATTGTTAAGCTGGTTAAATGAGTTAAATATTTTTCAATCAAGTAATTGTGAAATAAATTGGTAAATGTCAATCCTAATAATTTAAACTGTGGTAAATGTAAAGGTAGCCAATTTTTCCCATTTATTTTTTGTCTAATATATTATTTGTGATATCTGTGTTAGTCATATATTTGTCATTTTATATTTTGTATCTCAATCTACAACTAATTCCACTTGTAGAAAGTTCCAATTACTGTTTGTGACAGCTCAATAGATCTCTGTAAATGTAATATAAGTAAGAGAGTAAAGAAGAAGAATCTTGAATACACTAAAATATTAAAATCAGTAGTCAGTAAATGATTGTGAGATTTTTTCCATCCCCAGATAGAAAAACAAGTCATATAAATTGAAGGTTTTAAGGTGAACTGTTTAATTAGCTATACAGCTATTTGAATCAAAACATTTATTATTGTCTTAATATTTAACAATTTATTGCTCACATTTAATTAGAAATATACCTACATTTTTTATGATGAAAGTTCTCCTTATATGTGCTGAACACCACAATTTAGCTTTAGGAAAAATTAAAAAATTTCTTGGCTTATATATTCAAATATATGGTATTTTTTTAAAATATTGAGATTAGGAGTGTTATTTAGACGCCATTAGAAAATTATCTTATCTTTTGCTTATTTTTTCTAACTAATGATAATGTAAATCATGGTCACACATCCTTATGTGTGATTCAAGAGATGTTGAAAGGAGACTAATAAATCTAAACAACAAATGATTTGAAAAATCTCTATCGATGCTGTTTTTAATTCATGGATTTCATTTAGGAATTGTGCTTATTTCCAATTTGCAGCTCTGGACCCTAAAAATTAAAAGCAAGTCTGTCTCCCATGTCAGTGATACTCCTGTTATTAATGTTCTTAAAAGTATTCAAAAGAAAGCAATGTTTCAACGAGTTCACAAATAATTCTCTGCTTTGTAAGGATTTATTGTTTTATTTTCTACAAGTGCTTTTGATATCTATTAATAAATGTCTACAAGTTTTCATTATCTTCAAATATAAGTTAATGTAAATTAAACTATTGGTAATAAAAATGTCATGTTTTTTACATCTCAATATAACCTTTCCATTTCTCTATTAAGGGGTGTTCATTCAACTAGTATCAAAATTTCATAATTTTCTTACAATTGAGTGTTATTTCCCCAGACTATTTATAACCCTGATGAAATGAATTTCTTTCTTATCAGATAACATCCAATAGTATTTTAATAACTTTCATATTTCAATTTTTTGTACTGAACTTTCTTTGTAACTTATTTTTTTTTTAATCGGATGGTATTTCATATAGAAACCATAAAAAGATTTCTGTGAGTAGTGCTTTTTGGTTTTTATGAAAATGAATACATTACAATTTATATTCTTCATTAAAAAAATTGTTATTTTTTAATTTATTGATTTTATTAAAAATAAAATAAGGTAATTAAATACTGGGTATAATATATATATTATAAATACACAAGTAATAATAGTAATTAAATACTTGTGTATTTATAATGTATATATCAGCACTTATTTATTTTCTTAATTAAATGAGTCATACAGTAATTTTAAAAAATATTTAACTAAAATATTTTTTTCATACATATTCATGTATTTTTATTTAGGTATTATGGCCGTAGAATATATCACATTTTAATGCAACATCCAGTTTTTGATAAATTACTTTTGAGATATGTTCAACCTAGTACTCTACGTAATATTCACAGTATTCTTGATTCTCTGAGGAAAAAGGTATGTGAATCATTCAATTTTATTGTATATGAGTTTTGTAAAATTCATTTTAAATAAATCAAAAACTAAGTTACTTTAAAGATTTGAAATTTATATCCAACATAAGTATCATTTCTAAAGAATTATTTTTCATTTGATAAATATATGTAAGCGATGTCTAAAATTAAGCAACTTTAACTTATACTTAAAATTATACTTAAAAATGTCATAATTGCATAATTTTATCTTTAAGAAAGAAGGGTGGAAACAGAAACTTGATTAAACTAAAGTTTGTCATGTCAGTATTTTTAAAAAATTTCCAATAATTTTACCAACATTCTCAAAGTAATGTTGTAATAAAGTGATCAAAAACTTCTGAATTGTTAAAACATTTTTATGCTTGTATAAAAGTAAGAAAATGATTTAAAATATTTCAAGAATGTAGGCTCTTTTTTTTACTCTGCTAACTGTGCTGATAAATATTTCCATCAGAAACGTGCAATATCTATTTAAAAATAACTTAAATAGGTTTTCTCATACTATTCATCAAAATTAATTTAAAAACATTTTTCTTATTGGGAATAATCTTTTAATCTCTCATATAATAGTTATTTTTCATGTTTGTATATTTTTTAATTGTACACCATGATGAAGCATTATGCAAGAAGATTTTATTGTTGTTTTCCGACATTAATTGTTTTTAATGTTACATTAAAAATAAAAGTTCAAAAGTTGTGTGTATGTTTAACCTATTTTCTCAGCTTAATAAATTCATTTGTATCATAATTAATTATTATAGATTTTTGGTACTGTTAAAATATGTAACTGTTTTACATAAAATATTGGAAAATTTTATCGCCATGAAAACAGAACTTTCAAATGTTTCTAATAAACAATATCTGAAAAGAAAAAAAAAATTTGTCCATATTATCAAATTTGTGATAACGAAAGGTGTTCAAAATATTCAAAGATGGTATAAAACTCAAATGTTAATTCTGTATTATGTTAACATCTGAAAGAGGTTACTAGTAAAGAAAGAAATATCAAGAATTTGTCAGTTCCTGAGGCTTGAAACAACAGTGATTAAAAAACTGTAGTGGATATTAGAAAGTAAAGAATCTCCATAAAAGGCGTCTTGTTCTTGAAAGAATCCTAATGTTTTAACTAACAATAGTTTACAATATTAATACAAAAACACATTGATGAATGGAACGATAATTTTGTCAAAGAAAATAGAGACCTAATGATATTCATGATAAAAACAAGTAACAATTCTTTATGGAATAAATTATTTCTTGTAAAATATTTTTTATATATATTAACAAAATTAGAATATAAACAGCATACAAGAAAAGAAATTTAAGAAAGTGAAAAACTTGTTTTAAAATAATTTGCAATGAATTATAAAATTTATTACCAGCAGTAATTGTTTAATGTGTTTACAAATGTATGATACAGTTATATATTGAAGAACCCTATTAATGATTGTAAGCTATTTGCATTTAAAATGTTATGACATTAAATATGAAATTTTTATACAAGGAATGAAAAAAAAATTTCTTTGTCTATTCCTTAAACTGAGTTGGTGCATTTAAATAATGGTTGTTAAAATATGAAGTTCAAAGTGAAGAATTTGCCTCAATCAAAAGATCAAAGTTTGAAAATATCAAAAGAATTGGATTATAAATTTTAATTACGTTATTAATTTAAATATATAAGTAAAATATAAATTTTGAATGCAGGTATGTACAAAATGCAGTTATTGTAAATGTTTTCAGTTTAATAATATATATTAAAAAGTGGTAACATTTTTTTTTTATCTAGTATTAAGATGGGCACTGAAATAAATTAAATGGCTTTGCTTCCTTTCTAAATCAATGATTAACTTAAAAATGGGATAGAAGTTAGTGTAAAAAGCAGAAATGAATTAATGGCAGCAGAAGAAAACTGCCTTGGGGTAAAAACACTTAAAACTGCCCACAAATTTTCGTATTTTAGAAATTGATAAGTTTGTATTTCATATATTGATAATTTTTCATTTAGGATGTTTTATGATTTTCTTAGATTTCAATCCCAACAATTTTTTTCCCTAGAAGCAAGGGTTTTCCAAACAAATAGTTACAATCTAGTCAGAATAAAATTATTTTAAAAAGAGCTATATTTTTCACTTATTGTGAAGCAAATATGAAAATGTAATTTTCTGTACATTTCACTTTATATTACCATTCAAGTATTCATTCATATATTTATCATTCAAGTTAAAATAATATGACTCATGTGTATATTTGTACTAAAGTATATGTACTTGAAACTGTTTTAATGATTTACCTATTTTTTAAGTAAAATCATCAAACTATATTATTATTTACAAAACATGAAATTTTAAATAAATTTTTGACATTTATATAATATTAATCTATTTTATATTTCTTTTATAATAAAATCAAAATATGCTCTAAACATGATTTTATATTATTTGACTTATTATCAAATGTTGTTTTATGAAAAATGGATTTTATTCCAATTTAAGTTTTATTCCCATACACAGGAAGCAAATGTGGATGCTCAGTAGTTAGTACTCTTGTTTTCAGTTTAATAATTTGCAAGTTCGGTTAACAACTCTGGAGTTGACGTGTTCATATTGATTTATACGCTGTTGGTATTTACTTTAAATTAGTCCAATTCCAGTTAACCCTCATAGGCAAAAAATGACTGTAGAGCAACAATAAAAACCCCTCTAACCTAAAATTTTTTAAAAAAATTTGTTAAGCTGTTGTGTTTTACAGTTTACAAGATAATTTATTACTTTATAAATTTCTAATATTATGAAAATATTGAAAAAACTTCTTGCTGGTATAAATCATCACCAATTTTTTTTAATATTTTATTAAACCTTTTTCGCTGAAGCAAAAAGATTTTTAGGTTTCTCCACTTTCAAAACCGATTACTTTATACATTAAGTTTTTCGTCATAAATATGTAAAGAACTTCAGTATTTTTTTTTACTAGAAGAAAGACAATAAATAACTAAAAAGATGTAAAAAGACTGAAAATTTTTTCATTTCGCATATTTCATTACAATAAATCAGTACTTAAGTGTAATGTAAATTTGTACTATGTAATGTAACTTTGAGAACTTAAGTAATGACAGTGTTAAATTGGTATTGGGTATGAAAGTACTGAGCATTTTTTACTTTAATGAGCTTTTTAACAGAAATAATATCAAGCATTTGGAGTTGCATGTAGATTTTATTAAATTTTTGATTGAAATGCAAATTATTATCTTAACTAGAAAATTAGTAACTTTACATTTAAAATTAAACTTTTTAGACGAGTATTTTTAAATATATTAATGCTAATGTATAACTGCATCATTTATTATTTCTATCTTTCTACGATTTCAAGACAACTGTTTTCATCTATTTTTATTGTTAAGAATAAGCATTAATTACTGATTAAAGAATATATTGCATTTTTGTATGTTGTTTTGATTTTTGATCAACATTGATCTTTTAAATTTATATCTGAGAGACATTTCATCGAATCGGATATAATATTGAAATAGCAGCACCTGAGCATAAGAAATTTATTTTTCATTAGAGCAGAAAGCCTAGAATATTTCTTGATTTTGCCATCGTATATGAAGTTTTTATTTTATTTCATACATATTTTGTCAATATCAATATTTTGAACATACTTATTTCATGTTCCATGTAAGTTTTATAATGATAAAATGCTCCACTAAAATTTTTATAAAGCCTATTTAATTTCATTTAATAAGATTGATTAAATTCATTTAATAAGATTTCTATTTCTTCAATCTTTTTATTGACTCATTCTTTCTTAAGTACTTTTAGCTTAAATTCTAAATTTCGTTAGAAAATTAACATATTAAGTAGAGATTTTTATATTTACATTTAAAAAAGAGAGAAAGTAAGAACGTTAAAATGTTTTATTTACAATTGAGTAATAGTACAATTTTTAATTACAATTTTGAGCAAGTTTTATTTAACATTGCTCAAAATTCAGTCTGGTGGAAGTTTTGATAAAATTACTTTCATATTTTATGTAGACCTTTTAAAGTTACATTTTAGATAATTCTAGGTTAGTGTTATAACCTCTAAATTGGGTCTATTTAATATCAGTTGCATAAATCTTTGCAAAAAAAGTATGAAACTTATCATTAAATCGAGGGTTCTGTTAAATCAAGTATCATTAAATAGAAATTTGATTGTATAATTCATGCATATATTTGTAAGTTTTTTCATACCTGTCCGGCCATTAAATAATTTTATTTATTGTGCTTTTTAAAATAGTGATTGAAACAGGATATAAAAATAATTATTTGCTTTATAAGACATTTTATTGTCGTACATGAATAATAAATGATATTCAAAAATGTATTTATTTATAGGGTCCTGGAGAAATGCCTAAAGAAGGCATATCAGCTAGAACACTGAAAAGTGATACATATCGAACTGGTTTATTAAATAGGACTATGTAAGAAGCATGTATTTAATAGCTATTGGAATGAATTCTCACACAAACATTTTCATTGAATGGATATTTTATTCCAACTCACTATCTCCAGGTGTTGTCAAAGTCATGGTTTGAATATTTTTGTAATGAATGAAAAGCATGGAAATACTTCTGCATACATTTTCTTTGCAGTTGACTTGTACTGCTTCATTTGAAAACTTTTAACTTTGCCGTCCACAAGTGTGATTTTCTATAAATGTGTGATAAAATATCCTTTGAAGAGCCCATGAAATGTTTTTAAAACTCATTGACTGTTATACTGAGAGAAAATTGATAGCAACAAATTGAAAGTATTTCTTATATTGTTAACTGAAGTTCTTACCATTTGATGTTGAGTTGCTTGAAGCAACTTAAGTTGTACATATCCAAGTGTTATTTTAAATCTTTATTATTTATTTTAAAGTTTATTTAGTAGTTCAAAGCGTTAGATGTTTAATAGAATGCTAAATGAGAGAACAATTAAGTTTTAAAGTTTTATTATTCAGATTATATGTAAGCAAATTTTATGTGCATTTTTCTCAATTTTTATGATGAATGCCTGGTGAATATTGCAGCTATATAAAAGTAGTTGTATTTTATAGTTTATTTGTGTTATATTTAAAATTAAATAAACTAAACCTTTAAAAATAATAAAAAATTTATATTAATTAACCACATTTAAATATTTTATCTATTATGATTGCTTACTGACCTGATTAATTTATATTTTATTTCTTATATTATTTAACATTAATTTTAGAAACTTTGTAATACTAGTAGTATTTTAATTGCATTAACCTTATTAATATGGCAGTAACATTATTCATATATGATTGCATTATTATTGTTATTTTTTTTTTTTTTATGAAAAGTACCTTACCTTAAATTAGTTGACAGTTAAAACAGTTTATGGGTAACAATACTAAATTAAAATATTACTTGTATAAAAAAAAGACAACTGATTACTTAAATATCATTTGATAGTAGCAATGTTTACTAAAAAGTTATTTTAATTGGAAGATGAAGTTCATGTGTTTATGTATGAAAGACCATTGCAAACAATTTAAACAATAGCCAACAAATGATATTTAATGTTTGTTGTAAAAGTTATCAGTAAATGTATGAAATAAATATAAGTTTAAATGTTCAATAATATGTAAGATAAATATTGTTAATTATAAAAAAAAGAAAAGCGTGCAGTATTTTGCAGAAAAAATTTGGAAATATTGTGGTAATCTTTGATTATTTCCTGTATTTTTTCTTGTTAATTAAATTCTAATTTTAAATCTTCAGATGAATTTTTCATTGATATTGTATTTATTTTGGATTAACTATAAAAATTACATTTGTGATATTTAATAAATTTTTAATCTGACTTTGTTTATTTTTAATTTAATCCTAAGCCAAATTCAATATTTTTCATAAAAAATGACACTACATTAAAATGTCAATCCTATATCTTGTTTATAAGCAGCTGCAAAAAATCCTAATCAGCTAATAAATGTGCATAAAATATTAATTTTGCTCACACATTATTAGGGATAAATTTTCTCATAGGTGTCGAAAGTCTTCTCATATAGTTTGAAAACCTCAACCCTTCTATGCATTTGAGCTTTAGGATCTATATATAAAAAACCTTTAAATGTGAAAATAATTAGTTTTTTTTTTTTTTTTTTTTTTTTTTTTAAATGTTAAAAGTTGAGCTTTATTGCTAAAATATGTAAAATTCCTGGATATGAAGTGAACCTTTGAATCTGTTGGAAACATTCAGATTAAATGAACTTCTTGATTTTCAGGCTGTTAAGTCCTATATAGCTTTGAAATTGTTCTTGGCAATACAACAAAAAATTCACTTTAAAATGTTATTAGGTAAACTCATAACTTCATTGATATGTTTTATTATGTTAAAACCCTTAGTTCTAGTATAAATTGAAATGCAGCTTGTGTAAAAACATTCTCTTTTATTTTGAATCTCATAACCAATATAGATACACTACTTGTGTCAAGACAACTGTGATTAAACTACTTAAGTAACTTTTAATGAGTAAATGAAGTCATTATGAAAAGAATTAACATTAAAAATGTGGCTTTATTTGTCTTCATTTCCTTAAAATCTTTCTCAGTATAGCTTAATTTCTTCAGACCTATGTGAGTCTGATTATTTTATATGTTAGTAACTTAAAATAATTAATGTAAAACTATGTATCTCTTTTTTTTCACTGCATTGATTTTATTCCACTATGGTCCATAAATATATCATCAGTGATTACTGGTTTTTAAAAAGCTGCTATGTAAACTTGTATAACTGTCACACACGTTATTTATTTGTAATCTACATATAAGTTTCTTATTAAAAGTTTCAATAGATAAATTTTTAATTCTACTAATGAGTTCTTGGGTTGAAGGCTATAAATACTGACTTATTTTTTTCAAACCAATAAATGATTTTACTAAGCTCGTGTAACTCAAACTGATATTTTTCTAATTTTTTTAAACATCATGCTCATATTAAAATAATTGCAATTTATCATAGCATCATTTTAATCATAAACCTAAGGCAATTCATTGATATTAAAATAATTGCAAGATAAAAGAGTTATTATCAATTTTAGCTACATATCATATTACTGAGAAGAGAGAAAATGTCAAGCTTTTTTTTCCTAATAAAGGTATTAATATTGTTAAAAATCTTACAGTCAACTAAAATAACTATGTTATCTACATAATCTACATTTTCCTAAATTTGTATTAAATATACAAATATAATTTTCTACAGTCTGCATTTCAAGTTTATATAATTTCTTATCTATTACAATCTTAATATTATTTATATGACTATTTCATATTTTTGAGTAAAGTAACAAGCTTTCATTTGTAAATATTTTCATTGTAGTTTAATGGGAAAACACCCTGATTATAATATTTTGTTAATTTCTCTTTGTACGTCTTCTAATTTTTATATGTCAAATATTTAATTTCTGTCTATCTACAACTTGAAAATGTGCAAAATTCAAAATGAGGTTATAATTAAGGAATTCACAAGATAGGTGTGTAACTGTTGGAGGATATTTTAGATTTTTATGGTACTGAAATACTCAAGATCATGGAAAAGGGATTATCTTACGCAATTCGAAACATACAGTATTGGTTATCTAAAATGCAACAAGAAGGCCTAGAGTTATCTCAAAAAAATTTATTTGGCAGATAATATGTTATGCTAAGCACGTTATAAATTATGGGAATTACAGCCTCTTGTGAAGTGTAAATGATGAAAAATTAGTAATTCACCATTACTGACTACAATCGCTGCTTCAGCATAAGAATCGAAGAATACTTTGATGTATCATTGGGTAAAACAGTTTGCATATTGCTTAAATTGACCTGATTTTTTTTTTTTCACTCAAATAAATTTGTTTCGAAAAAACAACGAGGCTTTCACAGTTTACAACTATCTTATGCTAAAACCACAAGAATTTAAAAAGCATTTTAGTTATTGAATAATTCTAGATAATTATTTTTTTTTTTTAAATTGATTTTAAACAGAAAACTCAATAGAAAAAAAATTAAGATTCTTCGTTTCGTTTAACAAAAATACATTTAAAATAAAAGATATTTAAATAATATTAATATTGGTTTGTAATTGAAGTGTTTCCCATTAAAAAAATTCTAATAAAGAAAAAACATAAAAGCAATACCTTTCGTGCCGGTAGTAATCGATTCCCAAATCTATGATTTTCTGTCAAAGTTTAGGTAGTTTTTAAAAGCCTTCAGCCCAGAAAGCTGTAGCCTTGAGTTCTAAAATAGATCAATCTCATTACGGATGTCCTATGCAGAATCAAAGATAGATACCAATGAGGTATAACTACAGGTGTAAAATTCTGAAGGAACGATATCGGGGCCTTATTGTTGGTAAAACAAAAGATCCCATTCGAGTCCGTAAAGAGTCCAGCCGGTGAATGCAGATACGTGTGATCTTGCATTTTATTGGTGCAGCTGTACTTCCTCGCAACGGAACACAGTTTGAGGTTTGGATTTGATAGCAGCATCAACACAGTCTAGTATCTCACTCAACACAGTCTAGTATCTCACTGTACACCTTACTGTCGATAATTTTACTTTTTTTCCAGATACTCTTTATGGATAATACTTCTGCAATGCCACCAAATATAAATCATGATCGAATCTCGCTTTGAGACGGTACCAATGGGCTCACTGGGTGCAGATCAATCGGCTTGTGTTGTTTGAAGTAAATCCACTTTTTACCATAAGTGACGATCCAGTCCAGAATTTTGTCCTTGCATTTCAAGTAGATTTAGTGCAAACCTGGATACATATGTCTTTATCTGATCAATTCAACTCATGCGTCACCCAGATTGAGATGAGATGATTCCTTACAGTGGTTGAATGGTGATTTTTTACATAAGTTTTCTCAGGTGGGGCTCATGAACAACAGTAAGCCGCCCGATGTTTCTGCTTCTTGAATGTCAGTCCTTATTTTTAATTTTTCAGCGCCAAAGTTCTTCACAGTGCTATATGAAACAACAGTAGTATTTAAAGCTGTACACCCAATTTGGTGACATTCTGTGTAGCTGGTTTTTTTGTAACAGAACTGGATGTAAATGGTGGTTCTAAAATGTGGTATCGTGACTTATAATTCCATTTCACACATATTGTACCTAATGATAACAATATGTTTTTATAGATCTCACAACACAATTTTCTAAAGCAAGTCTCCTTTCAAATTCAAAAAACCATCTCAGAAAATATAAACGCACATGCCAAAGCAAACTGATTGTGCAGACGATATTAGCGATGATGGAAAATATTCGCTACAACCCGATATATTTAGTTAGTATTTTTAAAAAAACCCTGAATCTATGTAAATTATCGCCAAAATTGACTTCATCAATGACGTAATTCATTTTGATGTGTAAAAGTTTCAACTATATATAGCCTTTACTTTCAATTCATCATTCAGAATATCAACTTTATAATGAAATTACTGTACTTTTTTTTTTATATAACCTAACATCATGCGTTAATATCTAAATCTCCAAAATATGTATTGTATGATAGTTTATTTTTATATTCTGTCTATTAATAAGCAGAATATAAAAATGTACTGTCATTGTCTGTCTCTTCAAAGATGAAATGTAGAAAATTTGTTGTATTTTGAAAACTTCATTTAAACGAGTAGACTTTAAAAATAAGTTAAGTTGTGAATAGTAAATAATTTTACTTAATAGAAGGTTCAATGACAAAAAAATGTTTTTGCTTAGCATTAAAAGGATCAATTAAGTCAGATTTTGTCCATTTTGATAAGCTCGTTCAGTTATGCTAATTGTTTAATTGTTTTAATTCTTGTTGAACCTTCTCCGCTTAGCAAACTGTATTGAAAAATGTAAGGTTCAAATTGAATTCTGTTAGTAAGTTAGTATTACCCTGTCTACGTGTCTTAAAATCTACATAGAATATATAAGAAAAAAGAATTAATGTTTTATAAAACGAGGAGAAAATTTTCTTTTTCAAAACTAGTTAGGACATTTATCCAAAAATCATATTCTAATTTCTCATCTCTTTCCCTTTTTTAAAAGTAATTGGCCTTGCTATGACATGACTATTGTTACAACAAGAATTAATCTATTTACGGTCACTTTTTGAGCACAAGTGATAATTGGATCAGAAAATACAGTTTAAAGTGAACTTCCACCCATTGCAAATATCCACGTCCAAGTTGGGAAACAAATCATGAACTATTGAATCAAAGGCCAGAGTGTTAATTATTCAACTGGCCGCTCAGCTAATGCTCTACCAGAAATAACTCCATAAAATTAACAAGATCATTCCATCTTCTCTGAATATTCCACTGTTATTAGAATACTCTGCTCCCCTCGGACAAACAAATTTTATTAAGACCATCTATTCGCCCCAAAAGAAGACTCTGTGTGTTGGCAATTGTTTCGATTACTTGTAGGATTTATGTAAAGTTGTTTTAATATTTTATGAAGGTCACGATGGCCTGGATGGTTAGAGCGTCCTTCTCGTCAACT
Organism: Latrodectus geometricus; assembly: GCA_026290005.1. Taxonomy (NCBI): domain Eukaryota; kingdom Metazoa; phylum Arthropoda; class Arachnida; order Araneae; family Theridiidae; genus Latrodectus; species Latrodectus geometricus. Next base: position 40,443 of record JAPDSC010138512.1, read on the forward strand.
AGAAGGTAGTGAGCTCGAATCCCAGTTTAACCGAAGATCCGCTGCTTTCACTAAAGGCGACTGGGACACGTTAAATATTGTTAAGTAATTTAAGCACTACCAATTATATGTTCATAAAACACAATGTAAATTTGAATTCATAAACCTTAATGAAAAGGAAACGCTGTTCTATACTACGTTTTTATGACCCAGAACGAAGTTAATTAAGTTAGATTTTACCATTATCTTGGCAATTTCTCTCTTTCAGGTGCTTAACGATTTCATCTCGTGGGGAATTCTAACAAAGAAGTATTTATTTTATTAATAAGACAAAAAAAAAAAAAAAAACATACACACACATTTATCTATGGGAACGTTTTATCCTGACTTTTATTTTTCGGTATTAATATCAACAGTGAATTAATTAAGAACTATGCTCATAATATTACAATTCCCAATATTATTTGGTAAATCCGAGACCAATTGATAAGGAGATACACAAAATTATTGCCACTAAAAGTTGCTTTATCAATGTTCCCAATTAAACTGAACATTAGAATTTTTCCAATAATGAAAATTTGCCAATCGATTTAGTGTGTTAGAGTTTTGATTAATTTATTTTTAAATTATGATAGAATAGGAACTATATATATACATACACACAATCGTATACATAGCGAGAGATTAATATATATATATATATACACACATTCGCTAATTTCTCCTTTGAAAATTTCTGGGTGCCACATGTTGGATACTATCAGCCCAAAGTTCACCGACATTTTACCTTCTTATTTATTCACTTCATGTTTGAATGTTCTTATAATTAGAGTCATCTTAAAAGGTCACTAGAATTGTTGTATTTTGCAACGGAAACCTGAGTGTCAGCTGACCTTGAGTCGGTACAAAGAAAGCGATCAGTTGCGTAAACATCAAGTAGACTGAAACGGACAAAAATATTTATGTTCTAGAGAAGATAAAAAAGAAAAAAAAAAAAGATCTGTGTAACTGGTAAGACATGTTTCTCAAGGTGTTTCACAAAACATTGATCTTTTGATAAGCACATGTTTGACAGTTTAATGATCATCATATATAATGGCATGGTACGGGCGTAATTTAATTTTCTCAACACTCAAAGGAAATTCATAGAATATTCGAGCATAAAATTTCAGTGTTTTTCAAACTCTCGTTGCAGTTATGAGGTTGTTGATCGTCAAAAGACATAATTGATATTGTAGATGTAAATAACGATATTTTTGTGTTTCTTAGATATTTTGTATATAATTCTCAAAACAATTTTTTTTTTTGTTTTTACTGGAAGTGCAGTACTTATTTCTGTATTTTGAAAATGTATCTAGAAATTATGTACTTTAAATTTGTTTTCTTGATTTAATTGTATCTTCTTTTACAAGAAAAATAGTATTTATTAAAGTTTGTTATACTTGTGAAATATTTAAAACCTTAAACATTACTATTTGGGTAAAAAGAGTATTGAAATGAGAAATATGTCTTCTTAATATGAAATCCTATAAGGAAATACATGGTAATTTTTAGAAGTCAATAAGAAATGCTATACCAACATTTACAATTTTTTTCTAATATCAGAATTAGGAACCAAGTGAGAAACCCAAGCTTTTAATCATTGTACTTGCTTGTTATATTTAAATTAGGTTAGATTAGATTTTGATTTTCACAAAGTCACATAATTTGTAGGCTGTTGAAATGGACTAATAATTTCTATGTTTGAAATGAGAATCGAATTCAAAATTGCAGAAGTGAAAGCTAAAGTGTTGATCATTTAGCAACAATCACAGCATACTCTATGGATTTGATCTGCCGCACTTTTCGCACCCAAGAGATAATTCAATCGAATCTACGATTTTAAATAGATTTCATAGTATGCTTTATGTAGGAATCGAATCCTCAAATTATTGAACTGAAAGTCAAAGCGCTACTCATCAGCTCACTTCAAGGATGGATGCACTTCAAATTTCATAATCATGTTTAGAGATATGCAGCGTAAAATAAGTCTCAACAGTTAATTTGATTTAAATATATAACAATTTGGATTTACCATGACGTAATGATAAATTGCACTTTTTGATAAGAAAAGTTCAGCGCTTATCACCACCATTATTTAAAAGCGGAAAATACGTGTTGCGTTTCTGTTTTCTATATGCACATCTATCGAGATGTTGTCTTGAGGTTTAACTGGTTTTCTTATGACTCGTGTAAATGACTGAATATTTGTGCCAAGTCTTGGAAGTCAATACGCATCAGATTCTTAAAAGATGAAACGCCTATTAGTTTTACAAAAGGAAGGGGGCAATTGTTAATCAGTAAAGTAAACAAACACTATTAGTATTGCCAATTTTTTATTTCAGCAAAAGACTTGACAAATACATCCACTGGTAGCGTATAAAACTTTTCTAGATGCTGTAGTTGATATCAATACTACGCTTGGTATTGATATCAATTACAGCATCTAGTGGATTTGATTTGTTTTTCAATTTTGCACACGACACCTAATTCGACTAGTACTTAGAGTTTAAATGGATTCTGAAAGGCCGCGGTGGCCTGGTTGGTTAGGGCATCGTTCTCGTTACCTAAAAGTGGTGAGTTCGTATCCCGGCTTAGCCGAAGATCCGTTGTGTTCACTAATGGCGACTGGGGCACGTAAAATCTGTCGGGTCGCAATGTCCTCCATGTTCCCATTATAAATTAATACCTCTGGGGGTGATTGGAGCCAGGCTTTGGGTTTTCACTGGTTTCAATCTCTAAATTGGAAAATTCAGATGGTGATGCCATCTCTGAGCCTAAAGTCGTACGTCCACCTTCGTATGAGGGTGCTCTATTGAAAAACGGAAGACGCTCTCTCCGACTTCATTCGCCTAGTCTCTGACGAGTGGGTTTGGCGTTGCCAAGTGTCATCAAAAACAACATGGATTCTGAAATGCTACAAACATCGAGGAAACGAATTTAACAGTGGCTAATTGAAGGGTATATTGAAGGTAGCCAATTAGTTCTAGTAATAATTCTTTATGTGTGTGTGTGTGTGTGATTTAAGATAATTCCACATGGTTTTACCAATGATATAAAGTGGTATGAATCACAACATTGATTATTGCAAGAGTAGCAATTTTGTAGACATTAATTCAACTAACAAAATGGGAAAAGTAAATCATATGATGAAGTGTTCTTAATATGCGAAAAGAAAACTCTTTATCAAACATACTTATTTTTCTTCCAATATCAGTAGTTTATATTGACAATAACATTGTGATATCTATATATAGTAAAATTCCTTGTTATCCGACGCTCTCTAATGTGACACACAAATAGCCAACAAAAATTCAGAAAAACGTATTTGACTTTTTCTAGATTTGTGATTATCTAGATAAGTAAGTAAGATCTTAGATAAGTATTATCTAGATTTGTGAGTTCATTATATTATCAATATCAAGAACTTAGATGTATCAGAATTTGGACAAAATGCTTCAATATAAATTTTACAAAATAGAGAAGTTTTCATTGACTTTATAATAGTGATTTTCAGCCTCAAAATGAAAAAAATTAAATTTCAAATATGTATCAATTCGCTGTTTAAATTAAAAATTTAAATAATTTATATTTAAAATGATAGAAAGCATATAAAATATTTTTTCAAAAGCTCTTAGCTAAGCTTTAGCACTAATAATTTTACTAATATCCTTATATAAACATTTGGTTTATACCATTCTGTATAAAATAAATTATTTCTTGATAAGTGTTTTGTAAAGATTTATTCAAGCCTGTATTTCAGCGAGAAAAATTGGACTTTCCAATTTCACAAATTGGAAAATCTACATTTATTTTAATATTGAAAACAATTCATTAACTATGTCGATAACAATCAGTGATTAGTCGATTATTATGACATTAAAAGGTAAGCGTTTGTAAATATTCAGAAAATTCCCAAACTTATGTACTTGCTCTCAAGTACATATGTTTTTAACATGCATAATAAAAATAATTAATATGAGGTATACAATAATATATAAGTATGTGAATTCCTAAGTTAGTAATTTACAAGTTATAAATTTTAATTAATGAGTACTAATAAGCTTCGATAAGAAAAACATTAAGTTGGTTACATGAAGAAGCAAAACAATGAAAAACTCAGCGAGGTTATTTTTACTTCGGCAAAATATTAATTAATTTAAATTAAAATATTTAATCTATTTATTGATATCCTATTTGTCTGTAAACTAATTAAAAGATCAATTAAAATAGTTATTTGAATAATATTGTAGTTGTATATATACTCTTTTATTGTAAAATATTCTTTTGAAAATTTTGTAATTCGAAAGTTAAATGAAAGAAGGCAACAAAAAGTTTTGACGTTTTCAAGTCTGACGCGTTAACGTTAATGCTATATTTAGAAGATATTTCCATTATGAATATATTACATTCATAACATATCATTCATTCGCATTATTATACAATATTTAGCATCATACTTTCCTATGATTGATTTCATTCATGCAAGAGTTTATGAGTGATTAACTCTTTTTTATTGTTACGAATCGTATTCTAGACCTCATGGATTACTCACTTTTTGAAAATGCTTTTCAAATCGTTTTCTTAAGAAATAATCAAAAGAATTTTTTTTTCTTATTTATTGTAAAAATTACATTATATATACTTATTTACATATGAAAATTTATACAAAAATCAGAAACCAGAATTATTATTCTGGATTATGAATAAATATTCTATATGAATCTGATCAATGCCTGAATAACTTAGAGTCTGGAAAGAACAGAGGTTTCCAAATTTCGCAAGAAATAAAATTTATGTAGGAGGATTGCAGTTAATCCTTTTTGGCATCAACTACTTTCACGGGAGCTCTAAAGCAGCATATATCCTTATCTTGATTGTCATTCGTCTTAAGATGGAAACGTGCTTTAGTCTCCACCTATAAAAGAAACGAAAAAATGCATTATTAAATTTTTGAAAAGATGGTAAAACAATTAGAAGCAAATTTAATTTCATGTGTCTTCAGATATACAAGGTTTTTTCTCGACAAACGTTTTCAAATACTGCCAACACGTGAATCAGTAATTTCATACAAAACTACTAATCTGGAATATTGTATCTTACACTGTTATGTAAAAGCTAAGGACGAAAAAGAATGCCGTGGGGAAGTGTACCACATCGATTTAAATCAAATTATAATTTCCACAAGCTATGAGAGTATTGGAAAAACCTGTGAACAGTTTCCAGAATGGAAGATAATGACAGAAATCGCGTAACGTCACCACATTCTTGAGACTGAGAATAAAATAAATTTTTAAAAAGTGCTTTATACAGTATTATGTAGCCTTTCACATTCAGAGTATTTTAATTTATAACCTTCGGTTATAATCACATCAAAAAATTTATAAATCGATTGTGAAGAAATTATAACTTGGATACAATACTATCTGGGAATTTCTTACTTAATGTTACTATTATTTGGATATTTACATTTTGATATTTCGTGATTTCTGAACTTCACTGTATAGGTATGAATATACACAACAGTATCGGAAATCTAATTTCCTTCTGATCGATCTTTTCATCAGTTGTCAATTAGTTCCATTTTGTGTTATGCTCAAGTCTTCGTCTTTGATTTATGTAGATTAATGTACGATAATAATTTTAAGGAACGAACACGTGCAAACATTGAAGTTACTTAAGAAAAAATGGAAATTCATAATATTTTTGTTGTGCATTTAACAAAAATTTATTTTCCCCAAGATCGTCAGTTTTCTGCTATGTCCTTCAATACTTTATCTTACTTAAGTTTCATATTTAGATTGAATTTTTTGTTAATATTCAATATTTCAAAATGCAGTAATAATATAATAAATTTGGAATAAATTCTATATAGACTTACAAATTAAAAGCATCACAGTTTTTTAATATTTAATAAATACAAAGCATTTAATCATATTTGGTGGAACAGTGTTATTAATTCTTGAAATGGACATAAAATCTCACATTAATAGCGTTAATAGTACTTACTTTTGGAAAGAATGTTTTTACTTCAAACTTCTGAGTGTAATGCAAATCCTGATTTTCCGTGATGGGACAGGTCACATTCTTATCTTTGCATGCATCTCTTTTCATTCCAGGATAAGGCACTTCAATACCACCCATACTCGCCCACACGGTAAGCCTCAGTTTTTCCGCATTCACATCTAGAAAAAAAAATGGCGCACAAAAATGAATATTTTAACAACAAATAATTTAGAAAATTACTGTCGTAACAATGTCTCATTCAAATATTACATAAATGGATCTTGACGATAAAAATAAAATTTGCATTATATGCTTACATTTAAAAGTCATTTTCAATATATAAATAGTTTATAATATCCTAGAGTTGTAATTTAATCAACATATTAGGCTGAATTGTTTAGGCTTAATGGTAAAAAATAAAGAACTTATAATCAATGCAAATAATAATTTGTCTACATCAGTACTTTCAAGGAATAAGTAAAATTTTCCATGATATAAGGAAACAAAAGGGAAATGGCTTTTATAAATGCATAAATATTAGAATTCACAGTCAGAACTCAAAAATGTTGACAGAAAATTATTTTAAAGTTGGGAAATGAGAATCAATGTGTAGTATATTGGTTTTTGAAGGATTAATAATAATAAATAGTTATGATAGAGAGAGAATTTTTAATAGAACAAGTATTAAAGATTTCGCTAATGATTTTCATTCCTTACATAGTCATTATTTCTTTAAGTATTGTATACAACCAACAAAAATAATTTTATTTATAATAAAATATCTTAGAAATGACTGCAATAAGTTTTTGTCATTCCTGTACAATAAGTTATTGTTAATAATATTGTTGTAATAATTTTATTTGCAGTTGAAGTATGCATACAACTGTATGTGTACGTGAAGCAAATATACGAGAAATCCTCAGTAGGTTGTTCCAAATTTGATGCACTGATCAGTCAGATTATGATATACGTGTTTCATATAGAATGGAATGCTTGAATATCAAACCATATAATATAACAGCGACGGGGCTGACACACATAAAAAAAAGGGAAATGGTGGCGTTAATACGCCTTTCTTGTATCAATAAATAATGCAGATGAGCATGTATTTTTGGAAAGTAATTTGTAATTTGTAAAAGAAATAATTTTTTTAATAACATTTATAATAAGCATAAATTTTTAATAACATACAAATTTAATTTACCATAGATAGATTTGACTAATTTTATTTTCTGATAAATGAATGAAAGAAAGGAGCAACGCAAATAGAATAGATTATGACAGTTAAGTCAACCATTCGTCAAATCTTTAAATATATCGCTTAACTTTTCAAAAAAAGCCAATGATTAACTCCATAAAATTACTACCTTACTGAAAACATTATTTTAGAAAGGAAAAAAAAAAAAAAGAAAAAAAAAACCCATTTGTGATACAATAAAAACAAATTGAACAATTATCATTTTTTAAGTTTGTTATTTGGTTTGAAAACAGTCCTAAAGTTTTTAATATAAATTACGCATTCAATTTCAAAATAAATATATTTTATACCCGAATACATTTTAATGAATATCTCTATAGAAGATTTTCATAGATAAATCAACTTTACAAGTAAAATTAAACATGACAAAAATGCTTGATAAAAATAAATACGGAACATTCATAGAAGTCCTTTTTTCATTTCTGTTACTTTTACATGATTATCTACAGCAATCTAGCTATTTCGAATGATAAATGTGTAGATGAAAGAAATCTACTTACTCGAAACACAATGTACCGAAATAATAGCAGACGTTCCTTTTGGAATTTCGCATGGTTCTGATGAACAAGGAGAGACATCAACCGATTTCACGTTACCTCCTGCAAATTCAGAAATATAAATTAAAACAATATACAGTAAATCGTAAATTATTTCATAAAATTCTAAGTTATGTTTGAGAACTAAGAATGTTAACGAGTGGAAAGCACAAAACTTGGTTTAGGATGTTGACAAGTAAAATACATTGTGATTTATTTTACGGTTGAAAATAAATAAATATTAATAAGTTTATACATGTAATCAACGTATTCATCAAAACATGAAATTTATTAAAAATATTTGATATTTAAATTTGTGTTTTTGTGTTGTTTACATATATGGAATTAAAAATGAAACTGTCCAACTCTCTGTAATAGTCCACAATGGATTTGTTTATTACAAATCCATTGTGGTCTACTGCAAGGATGTGTGACAAATACAATCTTTTTAATGAGTACATTAAAAACATACGTGATAAAATTTGAAAAAAAAAAAGATACTGAATGTGCTTTATATGTGGATGAATTGGTACTATGGATTTCGGCACTTAGAAGCCATTTCATGAAAATGGTGTTTAAAATCAACCAAACTCTGAAAGCTTTATATGAATGGTCAATGGAATAGAGGTAAACATTGATCACACTTTATAATAAACTTTTACTTTAAATCACCAACCAACTGAAATGGAATTAAAGTATAAAGGTATATATATCAGGAAAACACAAAAAACCCCTTATTTGGGACTGAAATTTGACAAAAAGCTCTCTAGGTAGAGACACATATTTATACGGTAATCCATTGATTTGATGTTAATGTAAGGTACTGTTACTTGTAGGATTGCTTGTAACCTGAATACTTATATTTCTAAACTTGAAGTTTTTAAAATGAAGCCCTGAGGCTAATTACTGCAGCTGTAAAGTCCCTCCAATAAATGTACTAATGGCCCTTTGGAAATTGAAGATTCAAGATGGATTTTTACTTAAAGTTTTAAATTGAAACTTGACTATTCCTTTCTGAATGTTTCCCTGGAGAAATTGTTGAAACCAATAAACCATATTCACATGAGATAAAGAAATGATTATTATTTGATGAAGACTATGACAAAGTCCTCACTAGATTGTGAACTAAAAGTAGCTGTTATGAATACAATTTAAACCTGATATCCAAAGAATAATTGAATTCATCTTCTATTCATGAAATATGAATAGAAGATACTTGAGATAACTGTGGAGTTAACTTAAATTCAGAGCTTTTTGAATTCTACACCTTCAATTTTGAGGAAGAACTAGAAGAAATTAGAGTTACAAATGAACAAATTAGTGTTGGAGCAGTTTAACTCAAAAGGTTATTTTTCAGATTCATTATCAGCCATTCAAGCCATCGCTGCACATAATATTCGAAAATAAAAAAATTATTAATTCCTGCTGAAAAACTCTTGATCTTCTAACATCTAAAGAAATAATTGTTGTTTTGCAGCGGATCTCATCTCATGTAAGAATGCTCAAAAAGGAATGTGTTGATTAATTAGCAACAAATGAATTAAAATTTTGCAATTAAATAAATAATGGTGAAATACTCAATTTTCATCCATTAAAAGGATAATTAAATACGTTATAGGGAAAAGTATGATGTCAAACAAAACTAAGAAAAATAAATGGGGGATTCGATTCGTAAAACTCCAGACTCCCCCAAATCCATCGTAGTAGCAGCCTTCCACCTGAAGACCAGGCATGATAGTATTGCTAAACATCTAGATCATATTAGTATATATAATAGCTTTGTATAATCAGAACTCTGAGATGGACAAAGACCATCAACTAATCTGTCCCTCATCAAATGAAGAAAACTTATACAGCAGATACTGGCTGCTAAAGAACTCATTCAATTGGCATCCAGGGACTGATATCCTTTTACCCTTATGTAGACATAGTTTTGTTGTAATTTATTGTAATAAGTTTTTTTGTTTTCCATATTCTTTTTCCATGGTCCAGTCCCATGCATCACAGATGCATATTGGTCAATGAAAGTCAAATTCTCCTGCAATAAAATATTAAAATTTTAAAGTAATAAAACCTAAGGAACTAGTATTTCTAATTTTTATATGCTGGGTATTTTAGAGCAACCGTAGGTGCATATCGGGACAAAGGAAACCACAATTTATTTTTTATGACACATAACACATACAAACACAAATCAACTTCTTTTATTCAATTTAACTTCATATTTTAACAAATCTAAATGAATAAGCAGAAATATCAGACCAGAAAAGTAATCGCATATAATATTGAAATCAAGAAAAATTTTGTTTTTTCAAATAGGAAATAAGATAAAAAAAAAATCTGTGCAGGTCTGAATCGTACAAATCATCCCCAGCGCAAATTGGTAATACACACTCTATGCAAAGGCCCTAAACTTTTACTGCTACTACTTCCTTTCATCATCTGGACTAATTAATGTGGTTTGCATACAAATTAACTAAAAACGGTTCAGGCAAAAATAAAACTGAAATTTTAACGGAAGTTGTACTGACATAATGAAAAGATGTATTTCCATGAAGTTATTGAGAAGAAAAATATGTAAAAAGCTTAAAAAAGAAACTCATTTATTAAAAGGGGTTGATTTAGAAAAAGGGAGAGAAAATCCTGAAATGAAGAATAGCGAATTTTCAAATAATTTTCTCACATTCATTTGCATAATGTACAGAGGCACGATGTTAATTTTCTGACGATTATTGATTATTACACATCTTGGCAAATATATAAATTGTAGATAACGATATTTAAGTAACAGGGAAATGAATATTATTAATCATTGCACTACGCAATTTTCAATAAATTGCAAAATTGCCAGGAAATGTTAAACTATAATTTGTTTATTTTAAACAGGTTAGCTTATGACAAAGTCTTAATGTCTGTAACAATGGAAACTGAATATTATACGTAATTTAAATGTTGAAAGAATATCGTTAAGTCCTCTCACTAATCACAGTAACATATAGAATAGGCAAGACCTTGGCATGACTATTCAAGCGCAAAAATTACAGTCAGATTTCAGCTGTTGTCAAGTTTTAACTTAGAAAATTACAATTGATTGCACCATTGACTGAAATAATTACATGGTAGTAGTGGATAACACTAGAAACATAATAAAATACGGCTTCTCTCTCTCTCTCTCTCTCTCTCTATATATATATATATATATATATATATATATATATATATATATATAT
>JAPDSC010138520.1:0-17975 GCA_026290005.1 Latrodectus geometricus
TGGGACAATTGACCAAAATATCTCAGATTACAAAGCCATGAAGCAGGTAAAATCATCATCGGAGGAAACGAGCTGCAGAATTATACATAAATTTACAAAAAATAATATGAAACATATATTTTAAGTGTAAAATTAAATTTGTGCACTGATCTAACACAAGTCAAATTCTAAGTGATCTCTAACTGTTATAATTTTGAACTTTTCCCTATGATTTTTTAATTTCTATTACGTGTCTGACAAGTACGAATCTTATTTAACTTTTTTATTTATAATGATTTTTCATAGTTTTGAATTATTACTTTTCATAGCATAAAATTTTATTTATTACAAAATAATGCTTTTATAATGCAGCAATAGGCAAACTGCTCTTACATACTGCTTCTCGACCTTTTATGCTCTGTTCCCTCAGATGATGATGTTCTTCCTGATATGTCCTTGCAATCTAGATGGTTTTGGTTATAACAAACTAAAAATCAATCTGCTAGGCCTTCTCCACTGGATGAGGTCAGGATCATCACTCTTTTGACGTTATAAGAAAGTCTTGCCCATATTAACATGGCATAGCCTTATTATTGATTAAGAAGTATATTAGTCTTATTGTGTTCACTAGTACTTTCCATCGATCAATACTTATAAATACAACCACATATAAGTAATTTTAACTCTAGTTCAAACATTAAAATTGTTACCTCAGATAGCACCCACTTCTCCAAATATCTTCACTTAATAGAGAGACATTATATCGTACGGAAATTCAATTCGTATTATAATCTACTTAGAATAAGAGTGGTCATCCTTGTAACGCGATTAGTGTTTTATAAGGAATTATTAATAAAATGCATATAAATTATTTTTAATTATCAAATATATCTAATTGTTAGGTACTATTTCTAACTTATATGTTTATTTTCTCAATACAACATTTCAAAATTTAAGAGCTTGTAATCCGTTGACAACTTCTAAAAAGTTGAATGCATTCGAAGTGAGCTAGAATAGATGTGAAATATTTTTTAACGAATTTTATTCTGATGCTATGTTCCATGGTTATAAACTACTTTGTTTTTACCTTCAGATGCATCAGACTGTCCTCCATTTTGGGATAATTTCTTCTGTTGGCCGCCAACAAAGGCTGGCTCCACTGTATCATTTCCATGCGACACTATCTTTCCTTTCCTCCAGCAGCCTTCCAGTCATTACGCCAGCCCTAAAGGTAAAATTATTTGAATGTTTCATTTTGCAAAATATTTGCATAAATTGATTAAATAATATTGATGTACGACATTTTAGTACAAGATCACTAAAAAATGATTAAAAGTATATTCTTTAAAAATTTTTAACCTGTTATTTTTTTACTTCTATGATTGTTGTTGTTATTTCGCAGCCAGGCTGGCATATGGAGTGCGATGCTCCACTTTTCCAACTGAACTATATTTGGTGTGGAGTCCGACTTCCTCAGTACACACATGCCATAGGTACCCGTTTATAGTGTAGGCAATCATTCACACACAAAGAAAGGACAAAGACGAGAGAGAGAGAGAAAGTACATCCATGCCCGAGCCAGGATTCGAACCCAGGTCCCACCCATCTGTAGTCGGTACGCTAACCACTAGACAGGTTGGGCGGCTACTTCTATGATAAATTATTTAATAGTATTGTATTACAAATAGCTTGATAAATGAGTACAATACTTAAATCTATATATAACTCAAGTCCATTTGGTAAGAAAGTTACTAACACATCAATTACGCAGCCATTAAATTCTATATGCACATTGATTAATGATGAAGCTAGATACAGTTTTCAATAACTAACTCGGAAACTCTTTTTTCGCATAGAGAATTTAAATATAGCTTTTTCTTTTGCCCCTTATTTCAATATCTCCCAATGCAGAATATCTGCCATACTTTTTAAAAAACACGTATAAGTTAGTAAAATAAGAAAGACAATTACCTTTGATAGTACATTACTCAAACTGTTTCTCATACTCAAAAAATTTTCTTATATAATATCTAAACTGTGTATTAATTAAAGTAAAATTGTATTTACTACGTCTCGTGGAATGTGTAGCAAATCAATGATTCTGACATAGCGTTTAGTAATATTATATTTAACACGTCAAATCTTACTTAGTTCTTTAATGATATTTCTAGATTGATACAGCCATACTTTTTATTCATCCTACTTCATAAAGATATCTGTATAAAAATGTTTCTTAATGATCGAGGTGCTAAGTTTTTTTTTCTTTGGGGGGGGGGAACATTTTTTAACCTTTTCCCCTTGGTATTTTCAATGAAAACATTGATTATTACTTTGCTAAGCCATCTCTCCTCTCCTAGGTAATACGCGCTAACATGTTGATCTTGGATGGCTTTTCGAACTTATAACCTGTAAATGTATCAACTGTTAATATATTTTTTTAATGTGATTTAACGAGACACTTGCAAGAATTTTTTAAAGTTGCCAAACTTTTTCATTGCAAGCTTGTTGAGATACTTTTCATGAGACAGAAGTGAAAAATTTTTTTCTCTCTTAAAATTGGTTTATGCAAAATGTTTAAATTGTCAGTTTTAAAATAAATCAAGAAGATGATCAATTACTTTCCACTCATTGCATCTTTCTCCACATATGCACATATGATTGGAATAAATCTTCTATATCCTAGTTATTATTTATTAAGTTTTCAGTATCAGTGTAAGGTGAACTCATATCATCGGCTTAGATTTTAAAATTTTGATCATCCATTTACATTTAAATTTTTTTATTTCAAAATTTAAATGTTCCTGATAAAGATAATTTGAATGGTCATTTGAAACTAATTCAAATAAGTAATGAAAGAATGGAGAAAATATTTTCTGTTTTTTTTCACCATTATTTTTTTAAGATACTAAATTAATTATTCAGCATTGGGTGAAATGAAAACCACTATTTCTTAATAAATGGAATCAAATGTATCCTTTTAAAGATTTTCGATTATAGTACGAACATATGTATCATGCTACTTTACCATGTTATATGAGCATATGTACCATGTTATAAGAAAAAACTATTTTCCTGTATGATTAATTTTCTTAACTTTTCTAATTCAAATTGATATTGTTCGAAAGCTAATACAAATAAATATTAAAAATTTGGTACATTATTATTTTAAATATATCTTTTCTTTGCAAATCTTACAGCAAAAATTAATTAAGCTTATAATTGAAAGTTTTTAAATTTTCGACTTGTTGTTTAGATTACATTACAATTTTTTAAGTAGAAAATTAAATAACAAAGGTGAAATTTTCTCTATATAATATGTATAATAATAAAAAGTAGAACATAAAATAAATATTTTTAAATTTTATTAAAAACAAAAGGACTATTTCTACGTTTTTAGTTTGCAACTTCTTAATAATCGATTTATTTTATGTTTGTACTTTACTTAAAAATTAAATAAATACATTAAAAGCAAAACAATGAATGAAGAATATTAAATTTCAGGAAATAAAAAATTCAGCCCCTCTTTTCCCTCATATCTCATAATTTATTCAAAATACAAAGACATTGCTATTTCAATAGACATTCACCATTTTTAATTTGAAAGTAAGATGCTTTAATCCTTTCGTTAAAGTACAGTTTTTTTTATGGGACTTTTATTCCGGAATCTCTGAAGTCTTCTTTTTGACATGTGCATGAATGTAAGTAATAAAAGAACGTCCGGAACTGTAGAAGAAATCTATCTGCAGATTCAAATTCCACATAGAAAGTTTATTGAAAGTTTACCAAAAAATCGAAGCCAACAAAGAGAATTTTCAATATTGTTCTTGAGTTCAGAATGCAAAATAGTTTTACAATACAATTTAAAAACATTTGTGAAAAGAAAGTTCTTTCCTTGTAAAAGAATAAAAGAAACATTAAAAAATTGGAAAATGAACCTTAGTTCCTATCCATCCTATTAAAAGTTTTATTTAGTTAAATATATTCAAAAGACGGGGCAAAAATAGGAAACAGTTTTTAATTTCAAACTGTAATACGATTTGTAATTTTTAATTCCAAACTGTAATGGAAATAATTCAGATGTTCATTTAAAATATCCGTGTTGCATCTTTAACTACTTAGCATTTAAGAGGAATATCAAACTTACCCTGACTTAGAGATAAGATTGCATTCTTCGAGTGAAAGGTCACAATTTTTTTGCCCATTGGATTTCAAATCAGGCCTGTGCGATAAAAGATCATCAATTCGATGTTTAAACTGTCAAAAATTCATTTCCTTGAGCCGATGTATTAGAATTTACATTGTAATGACTAAGGATTCACCTGTTCTTTTTTTTTCAATTTCTCTGATAAATTATAACAAAAAAAAGGTCGTGCACTATTTAGAATTGACTATCTTGCATTGCTCTAACGTCACTATCACCACAAGACTGATAATGCCGAAAAGACTGGCCACAATTTGCTTCAGTGTGGGTCTGTCACGAATAACTTTTGTCGGATTTGGTTCGTCTTGTAAGACCCGTACTGTCTATTACTGTTTTGCTTAGGGCTCATTTACCTAGATCCATGCCATATATTTATTAATCATCGATACGCAGCATTTGATGCAACTTGAAAGTACTTCAACATTTTCTTGCAACTATCGACTTGAGTCTTCTTTTGAGCATATTCATCAGATTTTGTAAGATACGATGCAGTCAAATCTTTTTTATGGCCAAATATTCATGTAATATCTTTTTTATGGTTGTCTTATCTTGTCTTTTGATACTCATGTTTTGTCTCACGATACGTCACATGTTGATTCCTTTATCAATACACGTCCAGCATCTATATTTTGGAACACAAAAACTGATTTTAGACTACCTTCTCAGAATTCACTTTACATCCAACGTCAACCTCGATTAAATTCATTATATAAGTTTTTATAGTTCAGCCGAATGATATATTATCATCGTATAAGGAATTAAATTCATCAAAGAACTCGTGTCTTGATTATCTACATGGAAAGTTATAAGAAATAATCGTACGAAAATTTTCAAGAGTCCATTTTTGCCTAAATTTTTTCAATTTACTATAAACAACACAATTCACTCTAAAAGGACAAAATAAACTGAAAGAACTGTAATTAAAAATATTAAACTATCGTTTGGAAACCTCAGCGATCTCCTGATAGCAATTTCTGTTGCCAAGACGAGAAATGTGAATAGCAACCTATGTAAACAGCGTGTAATATGCAATATTCCTTTAGAAATAAAATGAATATAAAATTTCTTTTTTAAAAATTAAATAAGAGATATATTGTTTGCTTCTCTTATCATTTTAATATAATATGTTTATTTTTTCTATAAATGAGTAGTAAAATTGTTGAAAATTGAGTCAATGTAGAAATTTATTATGGTTTACACTGTTCCATTTGGAACAAAAATAAACAAGGTAATAACAGAAGATACATAAGGTCTATATCTGAGCCACTGATTATTTTCTATCTCCATACTACACTATTTAAGGTACATAAAGCTATATGATTCTAAATAGCATAAATATTCTTAAAATTAAAATCATAGAGTCTAATATTTATAGCTCATAGATACTCGTAGAACTATGACTATAACTGTTTTGACTGAAACAGAATTGTGAATCTGCCATATTCCTTTCTATGAAATCTGTTTAAGCGTTTGATATGAAAATTATTTTTTGAAAATAATAACTCTTATAAAACAAAGAAACTAAATTTTTTTCAAATTAATAGTGAAATATCGATATTATGGCATTGGTTTGGGAAATAATATGTATATTTGCGTAATAATTAAACTATTTTTCCTATGGAATCTTATCGACACAATATTTAAAATGCATATTTTGATATGAATTGTTTGATTACTTATATCATAAAGATATAGAAAGTAGTATGAAATAATGTCTCGGGTTTCATTGTAAACAATCTTTATCTCATTTGATATTTTAGGAGCTGTTGCTTATAGAATCTGTACAGAAAGTGGCGTTTGGCTGTGGGGTAATTGGACTAACTATACCGAATGCCAGAATTTAGATGTTCGAGTAAGTATCACATACAAAAGTATATTATTTCACTACCCTCTTATTGTAGAGAAAAAATTGAATAAAAAACATACATAGTAGACGTTACATAGTCGAGTCTCAGCATTATGACTGCTAACCAATATCAGTATTAGAAATAGGACTTGTAAACTTATACATAAAGTCTCACCTGATTCGTCTTACGCGTTAGTGACTCAGTTACTCACTGTGAACATGTTTGTCCGTAATCACCCACCTTGGTGTTTTCCTCCAGCATCGGAAGTACAGCTCCTTTTGTCTCAATTATTCTAGTCATGGAAGCACTTCCAAAAAGAAAAATTAAACAACGAAAGCTAAAATAAAAAAATGTTTATCCTATTAGATATTTGTGTTAATTTCTTATTAGATCTCCTCTGTTTTCTTTGCATTCTCACCATACTGAATGCTTTAAATCTTAGTTTTTGAATTACTCGTATTCTCTCGATTATAAATATAGTTAGTAAATCCTGGAAAGATTTCTTCATTGTGTGTTTCTGCTCAACTTTTCTTTTATGCAGTACTTCAGATGTCGTTTGTCCGTTCTATGTCTTCAAAATGTGTCATCTGCATATCAAATTTCTTCTTCCTTCTATTTGACCTTGACTTTCCTAAGATCATTCCTTCCCAGAGAAACAATTTTAATGGACAGAAGTGTATAGTTTGCACTTAATAACATAATTTTATATACTATAAATTTCTTTCATTCATCTAAATCTATTCATATTAAAACAATTTCATAAATTACTAGGAATATTTCCCAATTTACTTGAATTATTCATATATAACATGTACTTAAAACCTGGGATATATTGAAAATAAAGTATAAAACTTATTCTGAAGGAAAAAGAATAATTAAATATTTCATAACTTAAAGTTTTTCAATAATTTAAAACTTCCAATAATATGCATTTGACAACATATAGCAGATACCTTAACAGCTGAAATCTATTCTAAGTTATTTGAATGTGCAGAAAGCATATATTTCCTTTCAAGAATGCATTTTTATAGTTAATGGGCTTTATTTGGGTGTTGCAAGAGAGGGAAACCTGGGCAACTTTCAACCAACCATCATCTTAACATTGCAGACTAGTTATAGACTATATATATATATATATATATATATATATATTTAGGCAATTACTTTTATGCCTCTTTATTCTTATTTCTTAATTTTTCTTACTTTACATCATATCTTGAATATTTCCAATGCATTATATCTTGTAAAATTACTTCTAAAAGTAGCACGTAAAAAGTTACAAGTATTTTCTATTCAGTTGAAACTACTATTAATTTCGTTACTGATAGATATTAATTTGTCACTCTTGTTTTGATTATTTATTAATTTTGAATTTTACATAAAACATAATTACGTGTTATTTCTGATAAATTACTAATATATAATTAGTAATTTATCAGAAAAAAATATAAAATGTATTATTTTTTTGTGACTTATACATGGAATATTTTCCTTATAATCTATTTTGGTAGCTGGTATTGATTATCGTAACTATGTAAAACATTTGCTCTATATTCCTGTTTTGATATATAAATATTACCAATGCTTCTCTCAACATAAAATTTTAATCAAAATACATTTCTGTATTTTGATCAAAATTTTATATCGTTAAGGGTTTTTTTTTATTAAAACTGCTTCTAGCTGTCGTAGAATATAAAATAATTTTCTATATTCTTGTATTTTGGTTAATTATTATCCATAGCGCATTTGCTTTAAATTCAGAATTATTTTCTATTTAATTGTAATTTATGATATACCTATTAAAATTTAGTTAGCCCATATTCTACTTTTATCTAATTGCAACTCTGTTTTAGAAAATATTTTATTCACATTTGTTTTGATTAACTATTGTGATTCTTGTCCCATCATAATTTTAATTAGGATGATTTAAATGTGTTTGACATCGTATATCAATAAAATAGAAGTGTTTGGTAAACCCAGTCTCAATCAACAAATTTATCGTAAAATTCAGATAAGATTACGATATTTGTGTCACATATAAATACCTGATATCTCAGATCTTGTTTTCTCCAGAGTCCTTTTGCAAGGTATATATATTTTTGGGATTATATCTTAACACTTAAACTATCTACTTCCCAAATAGCTTATTTTTTTTGTAACATGTTGAAAAATTATATAAAATGACAAAGATTTTTTTACTTTTAGATCAAGAAAGTATATTTATTTTTCTGGAAGTATGACAAAGAACACAGATGTTAAATTATGACAGATTCATCGTATTCAAAACAAATATTTAAAAATAATTTTTTTGGATTATTCCTAAATATTAAAATCATATCACAGTCATATTAGAATAATTAAAAAAATTTAATTAGTTTCTAATATCAGGAGATACATTTCTGGCTGTCTGATTCTACTGAAAGAAGTCGCCAAACCAACCAATTCCTGACGAGATCGGCATATAAACTGTCACACCCTTTTCCATTTCACTATACATTAGACAATATTTTATTAATAATTATTTTATTATTTAACTTAAATGATGATGTAGTAAGATGTTTGCGTCAAGTATTAAACTTTACAGACATGAATGTGTGCGATGTCTTTTCCAGCATTCAGCCGTGAACTTTATTCTTTCTAATTAATTTTCTTAAGTGGCAATAACTATGGTTTTGCAATCATATATAAAAAAAGTGCTAATTTTTTAATGCTTGATATTATTTTTTACAGATTTTTGCTTTTAGTGACAAAAACTAAACAGATATTTCTCAAAGGAATCGAAAATTTATTTCATTTCGTTAAGCCATCCCGTGATAAAATTATAATTTAAATGGATTGACTGAGACTGATAACACTTAAAACTTCTTCGGGAAACAAGAAATAATAAAACACATCACACTTGTACTTATCTCACTTCTTCTGCCATCAAGTGCTGGAAAAAATTCTGACACAGTCCATTAACAAAAAAAAAAAAAAGAATTATCAAATCTTTTTTATCATTTGCTAGAGTTTTCATGACTTGTTTCAGTTCTGATCAAATGAACGTGACAAACATACATTGCATATGAAACATTATTTTTCCCTGAAAAAAAATTCTGCCATTACATTGAGCAAAAAGCCTGATATCGGTCCGCTACTCAGCGTTATCAGAACACTTTCTACTGTTTCTTTACGCGTTTGATCTTGTAAAAATCAGTACTTGTGACCTTGTCATTTCTATTGGCTAAAGAGCAAAAGAAATAACTGTATCTCTGAATACTTTGCTCTTTCCTCTTTTCTAAGTGAATAAGTTTAAATAATCTTCAAGAAATGTTAATATAATGAATCAATGTACTTTCTTAAAGCGTAAAGTTGTAAAAAAAATGTGTTTATTTTAAAAATTATCTTTATGATTTATATTAGTGGTAACATACCTTAAAAAATGAAATTTTTGTCAGTTTCTTAACACCTATAACGTGTTATTAAAAGGATTAAGGACAATGTTATCGTGTTGTAAAAAAAAAAACTTGGAAAACACCCAAGCACTCCTGTATATGGTTATTAAAATAATACAATTATTTTTATTATATATTTACATTATATTATTTAAATTTTTTATGAATATATATACTCAATATTTTAAGCACTCTAGTTATTTGTATAACTAATTATTAAACGGTTTAAAACTATTATTGCACATTTGTGATGGGCCGTACTTTATGGGGAAAAAATCCATGAATACAAGAATGTATTCATTGCCTTTTGTCTGATAACACAAATAATATGTGTGTACGGACATAAGTAATATTTTTATGCTCCTAATTAAGAATTTTTTTATCTACCATGTAAACATGCAATCCTTATTCAGCATTGCATAAAATATACAACACCTGTCTTGGAGTTCGAACAGTTTACAAATTAATCATTGCCAAAATCAGTTCAGAAATTTCGGCTTGTTCAAATAATGTGATCTGACTTGTCATTAATGCAAGCATATCTATAAATGTGAATTTGTTATTCACACTTTTATTTAATCTTCTTGCTGAAAAGATATGCTGAAGAAGTCTATTTTTTAAATCTTACCTGGATATTAATGTATAATATTAGGATTTTTATGAATCAGGGAGGTTTAATACTGAAAAATTGTCTATTTCAAAATAAGCACACTAAAAAAATTCAGAGTGGTTATATTATGCACATAAATGTGTGTGAGATAGTGTATGTGATTGCATCTCAATCAGATTTTCATTATATTTTATAATATCTTACTAGAAGTAAATTTATATTAACTAAAATAAATATATTTTAACTAAGAATAATGTGATGTAGAAAGTATTGAAAAAAATAAATCTTTCCAGAACTGGACAGGTAAAAAAATTTCTGTATTAGTTACATTAGCAGCCAATATAAAAAATAGTGCGTATCTGTACATGGCATCGAAAGAAAAGTTAAACCGTGTATATTGCACAAAACTTAAACTCACTGTAAGTTCAATATTGCTAACTGTTGTCATTCAATGTCACTCAATGTTGCTCTCTGTAAGTTCAATATTGCTAACGTCAATTTTCTTTCTTTTTTTTTTCTTCCTTTTTTTTTTTCTTTTTTTTTTTCTTTTTTTTTCTTTCTTTTTTTTTTTGCATTGTTGAAAATAATGAAGGTGGTATGATGAGCAAAAACAATGTTAACTTTTAAACTTGGAAAAAATAGTGAATGAAACACTACATATAGTATCGGAAATTTATTAAAATTAATGTTAAACCATATATCTTGTGATGAGAGGCTCTTCTTAATTGACACTATTTTTTGCACCGATTTTATTTTTACAAAGACTAATATATTGGAACAAAGGATTTGAAAAATTCAGCACCCGAGAAACTATCAGTCATTCACAGAAGACCTGAATTTGAATGGCATTTTAAAAAAAGGACAATTAGTTATAGGCCGAAGAAATCGAATGTAGGACAGGTATCAGCAAAAGCACAGGTCATCGGATCCTAATGAAAGACTTAAGGAAAAAATGCGAGCAGAATTTTTTCTCCATACTCTAATATTCTAGCTCCTAAAGAGGTCATCGCAGTTCTCTTTTCACCATCATTCCTCAATGCAAGATTGTAAATCATGTTTTGTGTGGCACTTAGCTGAATATAAGAAGTCATCTTTTTTCTGAAAGCTCAAGAACTGTAAAAAAAATATTGTAAACCTCATTGATACCCTGAAGCTGCAAATTATCCTATCTCCGAAAAGCAAGCAAATTCTTCTGATTCTACATTCTATGGGAGTTAAAATTAATTTAAGGATGTTATACAAGATACACACACAGCACAGGAAATTTAAATGTTTGATTCACAAAAACATTAAATCTTAATAATTAAAACAATATTGAAAGTTTTAAAATCATTGCTTTTTTTCCCCAAATTTGGTTACATCATTTTGCAACCTTAATATTCAATAAATGTACACAAAATGTTTGAATAATAAATATATTAATATAATGCAGTATTTTGGAGGATTTGTGCTGAATTACATGTACAGTGTTTTCGGTAGGTGCTTAAGTATTAAATAAATACTTCTGGGTTACCTTTTATCTCTTTTCCCCTAGAAGAAAAATCAATGAA
Source organism: Latrodectus geometricus (assembly GCA_026290005.1). Classification (NCBI taxonomy): domain Eukaryota; kingdom Metazoa; phylum Arthropoda; class Arachnida; order Araneae; family Theridiidae; genus Latrodectus; species Latrodectus geometricus. The sequence goes on from JAPDSC010138520.1 coordinate 11,622, forward strand.
TACCAAATCTTTATTATAATAACATATGAATTCTATTTATTTCCCCCTCCTCACACACTTTAATTTTTTCCTGTGAGTATATCAATAAAAATGAATTTTCAAGTAATACCGTTATATTCAAATTAAGAAAACATGTTACAGTGTATTTTCGTACTGAATAGTCTCTTTTTAAATCATAAAATTTAGTACTTTTTTAAAGCATTATAATTTTTAAAAATTAATTAATTAAATAAAAATCTTTATTTTTATTTAATTAATAATTTTCATTTAGGAAAAATAAATATTATGTTGCTTTTATCTGGAGGCATCGGGTTAAATAATGCAAATTCATTGGGAAACTTTAACAGTTACACTATACAAAAAGTTGTAAGAAATATGAAATGTATCTTCGAATAAAACTATAATTATCTTAAAAATGTAATAATATTTAAAATAAAATAAAATCAAAAATTGTAAAATTTTACATTTTTATATTTGCGCCAACTCATTGGTAAATTTTATATGAAATAAAAAAAATAATCATAATTAACTCGGATAAATTGAGTATCACTATTAGAAATATAAAAATATAGAAACCCACAATAAAGCAGCAATATTAATTCAGATTTAAATAAGTATCTCTTTCAAGAGAAGATTTTATAACCTCTGTCCTCTTCCTTTTAGGTTTTTACTATTAATGTATAGACTAATATTTGTAAGTAAAAGTAACTTTTTTATATGATAAAAATCAAAATCAATATTTTTCTGCACGAAAAAATCTTTTTCCTAGAAATAATGATCTTTGGGACTTTTTTTATTCGTAGATATTTAAAATTTGCTCTTAGAGTACCTTTATTTACATTTCCGTATTCCATTTTTAAAAATATAATTTCATTTTTTGAAGAAAAGAAACTATTATACCTTTTCCATTACCTCAATTTATTAAGATTTATGGGTCCACTACGTACATGTAACATAATATTCAATATAGTTCTATTTAACAAAAGATAATTTAAATAAAGATTTCTAAGAAAGATTAAACTGAAAATTGTCTTTATTTATTTTAACCAAGTATTTTAAATTTCAGAAATTGCAAGATTTTAGTGAATATATAATAAGTATTAAGAGAATATTTACAACAAAGAAAATTATTTTTACATAAAATTTGTATCAAAGATTTTATTTGAATTATTTTAAGATTGCTCTTTTATTTAATGAAAAAATCTAAGTTGGTTTCATTAATTTCTTCAGTGGTGCATTTTATAAAAATTTTTTTCTCTCGTTTTACGAAAGCATGAAGGATGATGTTTTGTTGATAGTTTAATTATGTAATGAATTGATTCCTATATTGCAACGTAACATTTTTAAACGGCTTTTATCAGAAAAGTTGACTAATTATTAAATAGATTCATTGATGTGCTATTGGAAAGATAATTTAAAAATTAATATTTTTGCAATAGTCAATTATTGTAATTAAAGTAAATCGTAAAATATAACAAAAAATAACGTTTCATAAATGGCATGCGGAAGAAGATGTAGTTTTCTGTAGTAAGTATGAGTAGAGAAAAATGATGCATAGTCCATTAAATGTTATTTCAGAGAATATTTTAATGAAATTATATGTTAATGATGATTAACATGAACATGATGATTAACATGATACCAAAAATGATGATGATTAATCATCTCCAATAATAAGCAATCAAAACAGATGTTTGAGTTTCTGTTCCATTTGCACATCTCAAAACATTAAATCTCTTACTATAGTTTGAGATTTCATATCTTCAAGCCACCATATTTCAAACAATTTTTTTTATTTTCATATTGTGTAGTTGCTATTTTATTTGAAATTAGTATTTATAGTTTTCATTAATTTGGCAACTAATTTTGCTTTGTGAAGTGCAAATTTCATGATATGTTCCCTCCAGTGATTCGCTCACATAACATTGATAAAATGATACGACTGACTTTTGTTCTATGAGAGCAATTTTCTGTTATGTTACTTTTTAGTGACGAAATTTTTTGGAATCCTTGACTTGATATCGAAACATAACTCGTTTTCTGTAGCAAAGCTAGTAAATGGAAATTGATCTTTAAGTGTAAAATTGTTATACACTCGTATTGGGACTTTTCCAATACATGTATAACATATTACATGAAAAATTCCCTTTTATTTAAAACTGAGAGTTTCCAGGAAGGTATCAAGAATTTTGAAAGAATAAATTCAAGTAATCATGATTCGTACAATTTATTGTTTTGCTTATATTAAAACTTTATAACTATAAATATAATATATTTAAACTTTATAACTATAAATCCAAAACTTAGTAAAAAAAGTAATTAAATATTGTTTTGTTCAGAGTATGATAAAACTTTTAGGCAATATAAAGAGTACTATAAAAATTTTTCAATGTGGCTCAACAAAGAAATCTCAGGAGACTGTTAGTAACAGCATATTCAGATATGTCTAAGTTGGCATAGTAGCCGCTTACAACACGCCTGCTCATTAGTAACGTATTAGTCCTGCTCATTAAGACCCAGTTATTCATTAGAAACTAAAATTTACTAGCTGATAAAGGAACCATTATATCTTCAACACCAGCAATTCATTCCATTTTGTGTCACCATTTACAGGTAACGAAAATTTGTTTGTTCTGGTTACCTAACTATCTGACGGAAGAGCAGATAACTGATCGCATTACTTAGTATCGAAAGATGCTGAAAATGTTTAATAAGCAAACATCTAGATATATGAACAACATATTGTGATAGGTTAAGAAAATTGATTGTATTATTACTATGAGTCGAACATAGCTGAAAATAAAGTTTGGTGCTTGATGATGAGGACACAAACTTGTCTTTGTCAGAACATCTTGGTTTGCTTAGAAATATATATAAGACAGTTGTATTTTTTAAATTGACTAGAACTTTAGAGGGTTCATTTTAAACATGCAAAAGACAATCACAGCTAATTGGTACACTAAACAGCTCCAGCTCAAGTCATACAATACATAAAAAACTTGGGCCTAAAATTATCAATAAGTATCTGACCACCATGACAATTCTTGAGCCTAATGCTTTAAATTCTGACCAAATATTTGATCACGTTTGGGGTGAAACTTCTCAAACACCTCCCTTACAGTCCATACTTTGCTTCTTGTTACTTCGCGTTATTTCCGCTTGTGAAAATGCAGCTTGAGACAACTGGTGTGTCTTACTCGAGAATAAAATGCTTTAAGAACTGGTTTCAGGGCATGGAGAAGTAAATTGAATGTGGTGAAAATTATTTTGAAAGAATTCTATAAATAAAAATGTATTGCAAAATTTTTGTAGTACCCTTTACATTTAATATTATTTATAATTAAAACACAGTGTCAACATTTTAAGAGTAAAAAATAATTTTTTTCATGCGAACATAATTTCTTTGCGTTACATAAAATTATTCATTGGTGAAAAATTCCTAACTTTACATAAAAGGTCATTTTGTCTTAATTTATTTATAATGGAAAATTGCGTTATATACCTTAAAATAAATTATTTAAAAAGTATGTTAAATACTTTAGTAACTTGTTTTCTGGAAAAAAATGATAAAATAAATTTGACTTTTTAATAGGTTTATAGCATTAAATTGAGTAAAAGTGCATTTTATTAAGAATGAAGACTCGTTTAAAATTTTTGCAGTAATAATATTTTTGAAAAATGGTCATTAAATGTTGAAAGTAACTTTCCTCAAGTGTAATCTGGAAATTTTTTCCTCTTATTATTACTTAATTTCATTTATTTTCTAAACATTTTTGGGTATTTTACTCCTAATTTTTTTGTATTCATCATTATTATAAAAAACGCATTTAATTTAAATCACGATCTTCTTAAATTAACTAAATTATTTTAATTTATTCTTCAAATTGAAAAATTAAATTGTCTTTATTTATTTGTAACAGAATTTTAATAAAGAAACGTAGAAGCAATTTCAGTTTAAAGGTATTTCTCGCAATTGTATAAAATAGAATTTAAGTTATAGATAATAAAAATATTATCCATCTAATTAAAATCACAAGCGTTGGCTGAATTCTTATTTTAAACTTTCCCATACAAATCTTTTCATTATATTTATACTTAATTTTAACTATGGGATTATTCGATATATCATCTCCACTGACGACATTTTTTCTCTGCTACTAATACCAAAATAACATTACCTTTCTTACATTGACATAACATAACCTTTGTTACAATAACCTTACCTTTGTGTATTAAATTTTAATCAATGTATTCTAGCTAGTAGATTAAACCATCACATCTTACTTTTTTAATTTTACAATTCATTTAAAATAGATATTTTTTAGGTAATCTTTAATTATTATGGTGTATTTTTTACTCACGGTTCACTTTACATAAATTATTTTTGTAAAAAAGAGATTTTTTCTAAACTAGATACAAAGTTATTAAGTTTGTATGGAAAGCATTTGAATTATTCTGTAAAATATTAGAGAAAAAATTTACTTAATAGTACATCAGTTGATCACGGTCAGTATATCAAAAAATATTAATTATATATAAATTTGTAAAATTATAACGTGAGAAAATAAGTCACTTTAAGAATGTTTTTAAAATACTTTTGCATTCCTCTTTAGCAACATTTCAATTAATTTAGCCAATTGATTCATTTCCAAGAAAAATACAAAATATATGTTATACTTTTATCTAAATATATCAGAAAATAAAATTTTTACATATTTTAGTTTTTATGTAGCATTTAAAAAAAAATAACTCACTTTTTATTACAGAAAACTAATAAATAAGTAAACTTATCTCGATCCTAGTCACTATTAAAAATGGGGGGATGGGTATTGATTTTGCCTTCCACGTGCTCATGGTCGGGATAAAAGTTTGGTAATTTTCCAGGTTATCTCCATGTAACATGTAAATGTGGCTCAGTATTTATGAAAAGCCTTCCTGAAAAGTAAACAAGTATTTAAAAAAGCCTTACAATTGCTTCCAACCATAAGTTTTTCATCTCACAAAGTTAAAAGTTAATAGATTTAAACTCACTGTGACTTTTTAAGACTGTGATCTTAGAATGAAACGTACAAGTCTCAATTTCAACAGCTGTTGTTTAGAATGAAGATGCATGTTCTTTAAATTTATTTAATCCTAGTGATAGGAGTGCACTCACTCTACGGAGTGTTAAGCATAAAGTCTATCTCGACCAGTGTTGAACAATGGGGATTCTGCTTCTCGCATATATACTTGTCAGGTTTTCTCTTTACCGACAAGAAATACAGAAATACCAGAAATTTAAATGAGGAAATATGAAATTTTTCAATTTTTTTCGTACTTAAACTAGTTAACCTGGCATATTTTTCTATAGTATTTGAAAATTAATTTAACATGATTTTTAATAAAATTTTTGCTTAAAATCTGCTATGATTTAAAATTTATGTATCAAACATGAATTTTTATTAAAATAATATTCATTTCATATTTTACTATTATAAAATTGGCAAATTTATCACATTAATGAACTTTGATATTTTAATACTTGATTTAGGTAAGGAAATAAGATTTAATTTATTTACTTCTATGGATATTTTAATGTATTACAATAACAAGAAAGTATCTAGGAAATATTAGTTATGAAACAATTTATACAGCTTTACAAAAACTCAGAATTGTTTACTATTGATGCACGTTATATAAATTTATTTTATAAATTAATACTAAGTGCTTCAACATCATTTGAAATCAGGGCAGTAATCATGAAAGTGATAAAGTAAATACCCACGAATTAATATATAATTCCAATTGGAATTAATCCTGCAAATACAAATAATAGATATAATTCACATGTTCATGTCACAGAAAGTGCCGACTAGTGATTGAAATTCAAAACCTAATGGCTTTATAACCTATCTAGATAATCATCTAGCAATTTTTTATTAATTACTTTGCATATTTTGTTAAAACCCACACTAGCGTTATTACATTGATTTATGATAAAATATAAGATATTCATTTAAAATGCTACATTTGAGTTTAATTTATTGAAAGTTTTTACAATGCTCTATTTAATAATGAATTAATGATTCATTTATATTCTAAAAACAAAATTAAAAGACTCTTCTAACTGATTTCTTATTAGGAAAGAAATAATCATTTTGCCTCACTGGTGTACTTATGTGCCAATATCATGACACAGTTTGCTAATGAAATATCCAATATGCCCTAAATTTGTGGTTTTTAGGTTTAGAAAGAAACTAAGTCCTCATCGTTGAAGCACCAGAAATATTTCATTTGTATTAAAACGTATTAATGTTTATTATACTTAATGAGCTCTTAGCTTAATAAAATAAACCTTTGCATTAGAACACATTA
>JAPDSC010138528.1:0-10461 GCA_026290005.1 Latrodectus geometricus
AATATTATCAGCAAATAATTTTAATAAATTTAAAAAACTATTGTTTTGGTTGTAAGCAGAAAATTTTCTTTAAAGGATCAAATGACTTATAAATTGGTGTCTGTATCTACTTCTGTCATTTAGAAAAATATCAAAATTGAAGCAAAGTAATCCAAAAAATTCTTATACACTGGCCTTCACAATTTAAGGAACAACAGATTGTTTGCATCTAATTTACAAGGAAATGAATGCAGAAGCACCAAATTTGGAAGACATAAACACAAAACAGTTATGTGTTGATTACAACATAAAAATTTACATAATAAAAACGCATTAATCATTTACAACAAAAAAATTAATCCCGCTGAAAAAGTCCTTTCTAGGAAAAAGGAATAATCACAGTTTTATGTAAAAAAAAAATGTGAAAAAAACATAACAAAAAAGAGTTTTAATAAAGGATATGCCCACCATTAGTTTCAATACATTGGTGACATAGACTTTCTATGCTGTCAATTAAGTTGTCAGGTACAAACATGAGAAGTGAAGACCTGATATGGAGTAAGCTGTTTTCCAGCTGTCTTATACACCTTGGAAGAGGACCAAAAGCAGCAAACTGTCTACTAAGTTTGTCCCACAGATGCTCTATGATTTGGATATTCCATTCCCACAATGTGGATCAAGTATCTCATCAAGATATCTCACACCAGTCACAATTCTTCCCTGGAAACATATGCCGGTCAATGGGATCACATAGTGAGATCTCTACCCAAAATATTATTCCACTACCGAGGTAACTGTGTCTTTTTACAGAGTTGAATTGCTAGTACGTAACACTTTGCTCCCTCCATATCAGCACACGAATTGAATCACTCTCCCGGTGAATCTGGACTCATCTGCAAAAAGTACAGAAACCTATTGCTGTCTCTCCCAGGAAAGGTGTTCTTTTTGCCTATGATAGGCTGGCTCATCTCTGTCGTTCTATGAGAGTGACACGCACAAATGGCCTCCATACATAGAAACACTCATTGTGAAGACGCTTTCGCAAAGAACTAGTGAATTTCTTCTTCCTTATTCTACAGAGTAATCTGCAACAAGTTGTGGAAGAGAAATGTCTCTTTCATACCAAAATAGCTATAAAATGATCTTCTGCATGTTTTATAACTCGTGTTCAGCCTGGAACATGCCTTCTATTCATAGAAGCTTCGGTTTGATATTGATTCCAAAGAGAGCGGACCATATTGGATACACATTAAAATACCTACCAACAACAGCCTAAGACATGCCTGTTTCCATCCCTCAGACGGACCACCACCTTAATACAAACGGTTTCTCACAGTTAAAGTGGGACCTCAGTAGCTATTGGGAAAGAATCTGATAACAAAAATTAAAATTAATAAAAGTTACATACGTAATTACGAAAGCTGTGAAGTTTGTAAATTTTTCTTTCACTCATATATATAGCTTTTTCTATCAAAAAAGTGGTATCTAGCGTTTTTGCATAAATTTACAGAAGTTCGTTTTTATCATTTATATAAATTAGAAATTTTGTTATTAGCGTCATTTTTATGGTGGTCTTTGGAAGACATATTGCCTCTTAACTTTTGGAAACCAATGTACTCCCTCAGAATTTCTCTCCTATAATTACCTTCTTGAAATCTCAAAATTACAGTGTTTGCTTGCAGAAATTAATTTAATAAAGAACACAAATGTCAGCTTAGAATCAAAAAGCTCTTGTATTAATTTTGAAACATTATTGTCACCATAAAAAATTAATTTTTACTTTGATAGATATTATACATTTGAACAATATTTAAATTCTTATTTGCTTTATATATGAATCATTTCAAAGTAATTTCTACCAAATTTAATACACATCTCCATGTGCTGAAAACAGACTTTTAGCCACCTTTGACAAATTTCAGCTGGAATTGGGGCACAATTTTTATCCAAAACCATTAGAAATTTCTCGTCACTCTCAAATCATTTTTTGGATTTCTTTTCTTATATGCGACAATTCAAGTCATATAAATTAAGATTTGTACTATAAGGGAATGTTCAAGAAGTTCTCCTCTAATAGTGATCAAATACTCGATGCAGGCTTTGGCGTAGTCAGACAGAACCTTGTCATGGTGGGGGAATCAAGTATTTATTCTTAGGTTTGGAAGCAGGTTTTTAAAGATTGTATCACTTAAGGCAAGACTTTTTAGTTCACCACTAAGCTATGACTGTCTTTTGTGTATCCAAAACGAGAAGCTCTACAATTGTTCTGGATTTGAAAAATACAGTTCACAATTTTTCATAGTAAATCGAGATATTCTGTCAGCTATGGGTAGGTCCTCATCATCAAACACTCAACACTTGTTTGGAGCTTTGGTCATCATTTCGAGATAATACAGCAGTCTCGTCACCAGTAATAATGCTTCTCACATATGGAGAATTCTCTCATCAAACATTTTCAGTATCTTTTGATATCAAGTCGCATCACAAGAATATATGTATTCTTCGTACTGCATAATCTAAAGACAGACAATGTAACACTCATAGGTAACAAAGTTTATTTACATGTAGATGGTCATCCAAAATAGAAAAAATTACAGGCGCATTAAAGAGTAATGACTCCTTCTATTTACTGTTATCTCAATGGATGTTCTTTTTAAACCATTTTCTTTACAGCAAAAAAGTTCTAATCTGTTACTAGCTTTAATGACCTTCCTTCTCTCTCTCAATGATCCTTTGTGCAAAATTTCGCCTTTTGAATTCCCTGTAGCCCCTGAAGATATGTCCGTACAATGGTGATAATCACTATTAACTGCGTTTTTTTTATACTCTGATCTACACATAAACCACGAATATAATATCCTAAAACTTTTCTTATCTCACTGCGTGACTAAAGAACATCTGAGTCCGTACGTTGCCGGCTGCTACTAAGAAAGCTGAGACATGTCTTAACTTGCTGAAACCTGCAACCTCCAGTTATTTTTTGGAACCATATTGCAAAACAGCTTATAGAACTTTTTGTATGATGAATTCAATTCATCAACTCAAAAATATTTTAAAGAAAAATAAATATATTACTAATCAGTAGGATGCAATCATAAATAAATTTTTATTACTTTTGCAAAACTACCACTTTTGTTTCCGAATTATAACAAATACTTACCATCATTGAATGCTAAAATAAAAAGAAGATAAATTAATGAAAAGCATTTCATAAAACGAAATTTGCATAAAATGTATTTGAGATCCAAATATTTAAAAGCTAGTTTTGTTAATAAATTTTTGTAAATTACAAAATATTTGAGACAGTTTGCACAAAATATTCTATGACTTAATAATTTTAATTTTAAAAAGAATTAAGTTGAAAAATATAAAGGGAGGATAAAATTAAGTAAGGATATATGAATTAATAAATAAAAAATAATAGTTTTCATCAGAAATTAATCATAGTATAGAATTTCCAGGAAAATTAAATTGTGCAGTACTTTTTATGTAAAGAAATTTTTAAATGTTAAGTACATAGTTTCTATGATTAAATTTTATAACATATCTTTGGCTTACTAAAAATTCATTTTTATAAATAAAACCTTTATTCTGCTTGTTCGCCTGAGATTTTTTTAGGGAGTACTATGCTATATTGAATGCAAGAGATCATTATGTGTGCTGTTTGCTTGCATAATATAATCTATATTAATTTCGAAATTTTGATTACAGCGTATGTATTAATTATACCATAATTTAGGTTAATTTGTACTCTGTAAAATTGTGTATGCCACAATGAAATTAATCTAACATTGTTTCGGAAAAAAATCTCTTTTCATACTAGCACATAAATATTACTTTCCTCTATAAAAGTTACAAGAATAACCTCAAAAATTAAAGGAGTCACCCGAAACTATGTGAAAACTACAAATATAAATTGAAAGATGCATAAAGTTCAATTACAATTTGACGTTATTCTTGCACGTTCGTCAGAAAAACCATAGTTAAGTGCAAATATAATCAACTTCCTTTGATGAAGCTGAATTTTGTATTTCCATTTATATGTTCACATTGCTTCCTATTTTATTTTTAAATTTAAACTTATATAAATTCTTTCTCTTTACAATAGATTGCGTTTGATTGTTTGAATTTCTATTTTATAATTTAAGTTTTGAAATTTTAAGCTTCGCAATTTAGATTATTAATAATGTTATTTTAGCTACTTTTTCACACAGTAATTTGCTTAATTTTTTCTTATATTCGTATTTTTCTTACATTCATTTTTTGATTATTCATTACTATAATTGTTAAAATATTTTAATTTAGATTTTGCTATATATATATATATATATCACATTAAACACATTAAATTTATTACAAATAAAAGGAGATATAAATATTTATAATAAATAAAGATTTTCTCTTACTGTCTATCATTTTGTCAACTGTAAAAGACAAAATAATTTTTTATGAATAAAATCCAAGATATTTATAAACTTATTGATTTACAGTAAGATCATCACAGATATATCATTTTTATTTTAATTTACAACTTAGAAATTAGCGTTTTGTGAAAAAAAAATTCAGATTTTTTTTATAAAGAGAAATGTTTATATAAATATATTGTGATATTTATTTATTCGTAAAAGAATGATTTGTAAAACAATTTTGTAATTTTGTAATTTTTAGAAAAAATGAAATAAATTTGATTTATTTAAAACTTTCGAAAAAAATGCTACAAGAGCCTAATTTATATTTAATTATTAATATATTTTTTATTAAATGTATTTAATTATTAATATATTTTTATTAATATTTAATAACTAATATAAATTAAACAAATTTGTTATCATTAAGTATTCATAATGAAGGTTGCCTAAATGATTTACTTTATTTGTGTGAAATTTAATGCATTTTATTAAAAAATTCCAACACGGATTTTAATTGTAGAAACATAAATGTAAAATCGAGAAATATTATATTTAATTAATTATTACTTTTAAATGTACTTTATTTTCATTTAGTTAAATATAAAAAAAATTCTGTAATTTTCTTAAGCCATTTTGAATTGCATTAATATCATGAAATGTTTAATTGTATAATATATAATTTTTTTAATATTTTAATTGTATAATAATAATTATTGTATCATAAAAAATAAATGTAAAATTAAAATATCATCATTTTCTTTCCATATTGCATTACTTTGTTTTCATGACCTTTGAATTCAAAGGAAACAACATTGACATGGATAGATTTTTTCGTTATTATGATTTTCAATATTTTTAATGAATGTAACGACTGATAAAACTCATATAAAAAAGGAAAAATGCCCATATTTTATCGATAGCGTATGAAAACAAAATGCAATTCATGAAAGAAAATATTTTTCAGATAACATTTTTAATTATGTGAATAATTTAATTTATTATATTGCCATATAATTTTCTACACATTTCTAAGTGTAATTTATTTGTGAACATTAATCATAAAAAGCAAATACTATTTCTTATAAAAATTGAATTTTGATATGAATATCCTTAGATGCATCTCATTTGCATTAGAGTTTAAAAAAGTAATAACGTTACTTAAGCGGATTGATTAAGCTTTTAATGCGAAGTAATTTATAGATATGATAAATCTATTTATAAAATTATTATATTTTACTTAATAATTAAATTTAAAAGTTTTCTTGAGTACACTATAATATGATTCTTTAAATATTAGTCAATGTTTTTCTGCTTATAAACTTACTAAAAATAAACATTATATTATTAAATGCAAGAAAAAATATTTTTTTTAAATAGTTTTGGAAAAAGAAGTTGAAACATTAAAAAACATGAATAAGAAGCTTTACTTACGTGTTTCGGCAACAGCTAAAAGTTAAAAATATAATATTTTAGTTATATAAAATTCGAAATGTTTATCAAAAGGAATAATTTTATAGTAAACAGTTTATGATGCTATATTATGTAAGTAAACTAACAGAAATATTATTTACTATTAAAAATAACTTAGTTAATGAATTAATTTCTTAAATAACTTGCGTGCTTTAAAATCTAAATTCATATTTCTCAAACTTATCTGTGTTTAAAGGTATTGATATTTTACTTACCATCTATAACCTTTTTCGCTAAAAATAAAATATTAGTAATCAATTTCATCATATTAATATTATAAATTTAGGAAGCAGTTTTCATTTTTAATATTCATAAATTTCATTTCTAATTGATTAGAAAGTATATTTGACATCAAAAATACTTATACAAAAAAACATTAAAATATTCAATATCTTTTTATATATATTTGTCATTGTGGTTTCATTTGAAAATAATTTTAATTGAAACTCAATGACAAATTGAAAAAATTTGCTCATTTTTAGCACATTTATATAGCATATTGAAAATATGTAGTTGGAAAAATGTTATTATTTGGGGACTTGTTTTAATGTTTAAATAGATTATTCTATTTATTTTAATTATAAATCTTTTCATTTGAATTTGCAAAACACTTTAATTATTTTTTTAATTCCTTAAATAAAACATTTCACGCTATTTTTTTATTCTCTATAAAGTTTCATGAACTATAATTAATCACGAGATAAGTTGATTTTCCTTTAATAAAACTATGAAAATTTTATAAATTTGCCATTAGTTTATTGTTTTTATTTACATTATTTTATTAGTTGGCATTTGTCTCTAATTATAAATGAAATAAATAACTTTTATAATGTTACGCAAACATATAGTTGAAAATGATCTCTAAAATATTATCAATATTTAATCGCCAAATTAAGAAGATGTCTCCAGCTTTCAAACATTGTTACTTGTTATGTTTTATTTTATTGAAACAACAATAATAATAAATCTACAAGATTCAAATTGAAAGAGTCATTAGGTGAAAATGATGAAATATTTTCGAAGTTATTCAGCTATGGTTAAACGACTTATGTCAACATAAACATTGCTGAAATTCATTAGAACTCTCTTGAAACAATGGTTATCTCTGTTTCATAACAATCAATGATTTCCAAAAGCCGAAGAGCCAGGCAAGAAAACTGGAATCGGTGTGAAAGACACAGATAGAAAAAGATAGATAATTCAGGAAATATTGAAAGCAATATTAAAATTTGAGTTCTAAATATTTATATATTTTAAAATTTGAATTCTAAATATTAATTCAAAGAGAAAACTTTCATAATTTTGAGAACATTCTAAAATGAGGAAATGTCATTTAGCCATGATTTCAATTGTAATGAAACAAACAACTACCTTATGTTCAATAAACTGTTCAAATTTTAAAATTTAAACTTACCTTCTTTATCAGCCACTAAAAAAATAATGCAGAAATTATTAATATATTTTAAAAATATGTACATGATGTCTCTTAATTTGCAATTATATTAATGTTATCTGCATTTACTTCATATATTTTTATTATCAGAATTGTTAGTACATTTCAACGAAAATGTTCTGGAAATTGGTAGAAATTTATCGCAAAAATTAACTTATCAAAGGATCTTACACATAATTGCATATAATTAAACAATCTTATTGTTCTGACTAATCTTTAATTACTTCTAAAACTTTCATATGTCTTGATTAGTGATAATTTTTTAGCCAACTATAATTTTTTTCCTAAAGGTTGTTTTAATAGTCATTTAAAATGCTAATGAATTTTAGAAATTTCGCTTAAATCTATTGTTTCATTTTTACTACTTATCTTTACCGATTTTTCCAAAAAAATTTTAAAAGATTAATTAAAAATTTTAATGGAGATACTAATTGATATAATGCATTGATTCATTAACATTATATTAGCTATTATTTCACAATCTAGAATTGCTATTCGAAATTTCACATTAGAACTAGTAAAAAAAAAGTTTAATCAGATATAAAAATATCAACTTACAATTACCAATGTCATCCACTGAAAGCATAAAAGAAAAATCATTTCATTATGATAACTTAAAAATAATTTTCGAATATAAAAATATTGCTATTTTTCAAACTTATTTTATAATTATTATTGCTAAATTATATTTTTCTTCAGTTGCTTGCACAAAGGAAAAATCTCAAAGAATGATTTGTCACATATGAAACTAAAATGTTATTAATATATTCTATCAAACAAATTTCTCTCGGTTTTTAAATTACTTTCTTTTTATTCAAACAGAATTAAATAATTCGCTTATTAAATTTGTTCTTGTGTTTCGATCTATAAAATATTTTGAAATTTTTTCTATTAACTTGTCAAGGAATAATAATTTTTGTATTGCTTTAGATAAGATGACAAAATATTGTTTTCTTTTATTGACAAAAAATGATAGTATTAACAATAGAGAAGATGTATTTTCAAACTTTTATTATTTAAAAGTAAATTAATATTTTCTTTAAATTCACATGTAAAAATAATCATTGTTAAAAATAATTTTACATTAAAACAAAAGTAAATCATTTAAATTTCATACAATTTTTTAAGATAAATGTTTATATTCCTATAGAAAATAATAGAAATTTGAATAAATATTTTCTGGAACAACAAAATTTATTCGGTAAAAAAACTAACTTTTTTGTAATATTTATAATAAAACCATCAAGAGATGAAAAAAGAGACAAAATAGCATTATCGCTAAAAAAGATTTTCGACAGTTAGTAGTTATTTATAAAACTTAAATTGTGCGAAACTGACCAATACAGACTGAATTTATTTAATAATGAGAAATAGCAATAAAATTCTTATACTAAAACTTAATCGATAAAAATTACTGATTTAGTATATTCAAACATTTATACTTACATCCCTTTACGAAAACTAAAAAATAAAATACGTTAACACTTTCTATCTCACATTTCATGCATGATTTTTGCCAACTATATTTAGTATTTAATATTACCTGATGTTGGATCACCTAAAAAATGAATATAAAAACGATTTTAATATATATTCAGTAGCAATTTCATTTAATTAATCAATATTTTTGAGCCCATATATAAATATATGTATATTTTTAGCCATTTTTTAACTTTTTCATGGTATGAATCAAACAATAAAAGTAAGGACAAAACTATAAATTTTGATAAAACTATTTAATACCATAAGTTTTTATATTGTTATAATGATATATTTAATTAAAAATTATATTTATATGTTTTATTTATTTTATACAAAATAAGTTATACCTATTTAAGTATTTAATAATAAGTAAATTTACACTAAATATTGAGATAAGATTTAAGAATTAAGAACTTTTGTAGAAATTACATTATTATTCATAAAGATGTGCAATTGCAAATTTATTTACATTTTTAAAGTTTTAAGCAATATTATATAATAAACGACGCATTTTCTCTTGTTTATAAATAGTATTATAAATATTTCTTTATAACATTTGCTAAAATATTATCGTATCACAATAAAGAAAAAGCTTCATTTATTAAATTATTTCAATGTAGGAATATCGACAAGTGTCTATGTGTAATTTATTAATGGCACTATCTCATCCATGGATTACCGGAACCAAAATCCCTTGCGAGTTTTATCATAGGTTGCTCTATATAAGGGCTTACGCCTCGTTTCCAAAAGAAATATTGCGACTAGAATAACGATTACTAGAAACGCATTGATAGGTCTGTCTAATTAATTTTCGATTGTATGGGGTGGATGGGCATAAAAGGGTGTAAAACAGTGATTCTCAACCTGTGGGGCGCGACCCCCTAGGGGGGCGCGAGCACACTAATGGGGGGGCGCGAGCATATCCAAGAGAAAATGTTATCTAAAAAAATTGATTAAGTGGCTGAAAGGAAAGAACACACACACACATACAAAACAAAATACATTTCGACATATTTAATAATTAACTTATTAAATTAAAACAACTTACTAAATTAAAATCAAATGTAATAATTATTAGTGACTTCCTTGGCCTGTCTTTCAGAGCAAAGTTTTCCGAAGGAGGGTTTAATATTAGAAATAGACACTCTTAGTTCTTTTGTCTATATTTAGCTGAGATCTATATTTTGTCTTCAAAGAAGCCACCGCAGAAAATCCAGTTTCACAATGGTAAGATGTTGAAAATGGTAGTAGAATGCGAAATGCCCTTGTTATTAGTGCAGAAAACTCATCATCCACTCCTGCCCAAAATTCAAAGAGTGATTTATTACTAAATTGTCTTTTGGTTTCGCCGCTTGCCATGATGTCTATGAAGGTTTCTTCCTCTTCGATTGAGAGTCCTTTGGGAGTATTTTGAAATGGACCCCTCACCCACTTGTAACTTGATATCAGTTTGTCGTCAGCAAGAAAGTACTTTTTAAAATTCTTTGCTAGTATTGCTAAATGATTTTCAATGGTTACAAAAACAACTTTTACATGTTGATCTTCAGCCTTGTAAGTTTTAATACAATCATTCAAATTTTGTTAAGTTTTCTTGCTTTAAATTTCTGCTCCACAATTCCAATTTCCTACAAAAAGCATTAACTTTATCACTCGTATCCAATATATGTG
>JAPDSC010138553.1:0-10200 GCA_026290005.1 Latrodectus geometricus
AAATTGATATGTTTGATAAGTAATTGCAAACATATCCATTTTAAGACCTGCAAAAATCAATTTTTAATTATTATTTTATTTGTTTTACTTATTCATGTTTGTCAAAATATAAAATGCACATCTTGAAGAGAAAAAAAAAAATCATTCACCCAGAAATAATTAGATTTATAAAATGGTTTAAAAGAAAATTTAGTTAACTCATGTCAGTCTTTTTAAACGTTTCTCAGTATTAGAAAATGACAATATTTAAAAAAAAAAAACTCCTTTTCAATTGAAATTTATTGTGTATACAGTTTTAGTGGAAACATTTTATTATATCTAATGTTCATTTGAATGTACAATATATTATAATGTGTGTGTTAATTTCGGATAAATTTTTTTATTTTTGCTTATCTTTCTCTTTCCTGCTATTCATTTGTTATTTGAACACATACCAATAGTAACAAGCTGGTATCCTAATCTCTCTGTCCTTCTATTCAAGGTATATGAGATCAATTTCAAGATTGACGTTTCTAAACTCAGATAATTGTTTTAAACTGCAATACCTGTAAAATTAGATCCATTTAAAAAAAGCGAATTAAATCCAAAGTCTAAGAGCATATATATATATATATATAATTTAAATATGGAATAAAATTAAATATTAATCATCGTCATTCAAAAATCTAAATTATTTTTTAAAAAAATATTTATAGTAGAACAAAAATAGCGAATTGGAAAATGATAACGTAACAAAAATGATTTTTAATCCTAGATAAATATTTCATTGTTTAAAACAACTTGGTGTGTGTCTTTGTTTGCTATTGCTTTTTGTTTTGCTAAAAAAGTGTTAAAAGAATTTTTAATGTACATAGATATGTGCTCTAATTACCTCACTTCGATATCTTTGATATATCTACGTAGAATATTAAAAATATATAAAAAAAAAAAAATTTAAAATTCAGTACTGTTCAACTTTACTGATGTGAAAAAAGCGTTTTAACACATGAAATTTTATTCATATTGAATATTGTGAGTTTGAATCTATAGGGTTATGAATAAATATATTATGAAAAGCCAAGAGTAAACTTTAACGCTTGTAAAATGAAATTCTCATATTTACAGAGTACAATTATTTATGGCAGAAAGCTCGCATCTGCTGAAATGATAATTTATACAGAAATATCACTCTAAATACTGACCTCGCGTGAGTTTCATTGTCACAAAATTTTAATTTGTAGCAACGTATTTCCTTTCAGCTGAGGAAAATGTATAAAATGAAAACAATTCAAAAATAAATTATACATGAGAATGCTGGAAATGTACTTACTTTCAGGAATGTTCTTACTTGTTCGTATAAAAAAGGTCGTGTTTATATTCATACTATGAGTGTTATGTCTTTATTAGATTAAATTGTATTGAAATAAGAAGTTTAATTTTTTTTTACTTATACAATCACAACAAACTACATCAAGACTTCAAAATCTGAATTAAAGAGTTTATGTTCCAAAATGACCGTTAAATGACAAATCTAACCAAACCAGCCGATTGAAAAGATTTAACAAATCCCGAATTAAATTAGGACAAAAATATAATCCAAGTTATTAAGAATTAAAATTGTAAAATTTAAACATAAAACCAATGTCAGATCTTCACAAGCATTTTCTTAATGTACTTCTTTCTATATTGGGGTAAAATTTCATCATTTTTAAATTCTTGCATTAATGACGATATTTTCACGTGTACTTCCTATCTATTTCTTATGTTACTGGTGTATTTATTTTCTTATTATTATTGTTACTGGTGTATTAATTTCTTTTTTTAAATACCCGTAAACATGGCAATTCTAAAAATTCAACTTTTAAACATGTAAAGGTCTTGACATTTCTTCGGAAATTATGGCAAATTAAACAAATATGAAAGTTTCTTTGATCTGTACAATCAATATTCACAGAGCTCACAATGATCCAGAGCGAAAGGTCCGTGCTTTGATCCTGCCAGTGTTGAACCTCGGGTGAGGGATTTTCCGCTTCTGCATACACGTCTGTCAGGATAGATATTAGTGACTTTTTCGGGTTTCCTCCCTTGTGACATGGTGAATACGCCCGCTATCATGGAAAAAGGCAATTTACACGAAGGATTTTAAAATGCCTTTAAACAGTGTTTAGCTACCCTCAATACTATATCAAATCAAAATTGCCAATTCTTATTTTTGATGAAAAATTTTTATACAAGGTTGCACGAAGGGTTATATTTTTTAATAAATCCAATTTTATGTTCTTTAGCAATTCAATTTTTTTCTGTCAATGGTAGCATTTACTTATTTTCTTTTTCTAAATATTATTTTAAACTATGAAACAAAATTTCTTTATATGGGAATAGTATTTTTTTATATTGAATCACAAGTGATTTCAAGAAAGTGCTTAATCTGTTGGTGCAGGAACCGTTCTAACACGACACGCTCTTGAAAAAGAATTAGTAATTAAAATTAGCAAAATTTTCCACTTTCTCTAGACATAACATCTCCTACAGGTGTTGATTCGTCAAATATATTGGGTCCCCCCCCCTCCGCGCATTCTTTTAGAATTTTACTGTAAATTTTTCTATTCGGTGCCTGGCTAATTTAAAATAAAAGCTATGCTTCATTCAGAGGTTTCGATTGTAGCATTATTAATTAAATTAAATCATTTTTAACTTCGATTTGAACACACATTTTAAAGTTGCTTATGGCACGATGCACGTCATTTAGGATCTGAGCTCACTTCAAGAACGGAGTGTGGTTTTTCCCTCTATTCTGAAACTGACCTCTATGCCAAATGCTAGATGTAGAGGGAAAACATATATGGAATCAGTTTTTCATTCCCACAATATTATTTTAAAAAATTATAAATAATGATAATTATCATGTTTTTTCGAATTTTGCAAAAAATATTTTTTTTTACTGTGGCGAGCACTTTTTTTATAATATCCTTTCTATCAGAATTGGAATGGAACGTAGTTGAATGAAGTCTGGACTTCAAAATTTAATAACTCCGAAATTATAGAGAATTTTTTAAAAGATTTGTTTTCATTTGACCTTTACGAGAGATCTCATTTACTCAAAATAATAATACATATAATAATAATAATATAATAAATAAATACCTATTAAGTATTTTTTATTTAATATTTATGCATTTGAATTAGATTTTTCTTTAGCAACTAAATGTTTGAATTTCATGTGTATCTTATTCAACTTGTTAATTCACTTTCACCATCCTATTCCGCAAATCGCCAGTTATCAAGTTAAAGAGCACAAAAATAAAACATGAATTACTCGCATCGGTGCCCGAATGGCGAATGGATTCACACGTGACCTCGATTTGTTTTTCGTTTCAGCTGTTTTATAGCACTTTCTCCTCCGGAAGAGGGCAGCTCGGTTTCAACTTCGGAAGCGCGGATCTTATCGATTGCTTTGGTGTTCGGAAGGATCGGAGGAAGAAACAGAGAGGAATAAAAACCTCCCGCCATTAATAAACGCCTTTCACTTCTGAGTCGAATCACCCCCTTAACTGGATGAGTTCTTATACATAAATTGACCGTAAATTTATGGACAACTAGGACGAGCAGCTGAATACCTTTTATATATAAAAATTTAATTTTATATTTAAGAATTCCCACAAAAACTTATTTGGGCTATAAATTTAATCTGCTTGTGTTAGAACAGGCACACAACCTGATATAACAGGATTTTTTTCGTTGCATCTAAATATAGTTTTACTGGATATATTAACATGTTTTTTAATTGGTCTTAACTCTGATCTAATATGTAATACATAAATATTACCAAATATGGTCTGAATTGCTCCTATGCATTTTTAATAATGAATTCACACACAGAATACTGAAAAATTCATTTTAAGAAATAAAATAATATTATGTTGGGGAAAAAGTAATCCATTATTTTTTCGGTAGACGTCTGTAGTGATCGCTATCTCGTGAGGTATCTATTAAACAATTTCAGATTTATGCTCATTGGAAAGCTGACATTTGACACTAAAATATCCTCTTGCGGTTTTTTGTTTGATTAATTCAGTTACGAGTACAAGGTTTTAAAAATGGAAGACAACAAACAGAAAATTCGATACATTTTCGTTTTTCTCTTGTAACGGCGAAAAAGATAATCGGGTGGCTAAAATTGTGAAAGGTGTTTATCGTCCTATATAAGACTGTAACAACCAGTTACGTACAATTTTTCTTTCGTCGATTCCGTTCGGGTATTTTTGATGTTAGAGATGCACCTCGCATGTGGATACAGCATCGTCGAAAATGTTTATAAAATATCAAAAATGATCGATGTTAACCGCATGTCAGCAGTCGTAACGCGCAAGACCTAAAAATCTACATGAAAGCTGCTTTAAACCTTTTTACAAAGGGAATCCAAAAGAAGTTACATAAAGTTCACGTAAAAATAATGGATTTCTTTTTCCCCAAACTAATATTTTATAATGAAATTTACGATAATGTCTTCATATCGAACAGTTGCAAAAGAGTCTTTTCTGCTGATATGCAAATATAAGTGGGATATATCCTAACAAAAACTCTGTCTAAAATATATTTCCGCCTTAAAATGCATAATGTTGGGGAGATTAATATTCTGATAATTTTTGCGTCAATAGATTTGGATTAAAAGGAAAATCCTGGTTGATCCATGAACATAACTTTACTTCAATCAGTCTTAATCCAAATGACATTGATTGCATCACTTGGTTCTGGCTTCTGAATTTGAAAGGTAGACAAATAAAAACTCATAGTAAGAATATATTCTATAGTCTTTTATGAATAGTAATGGTAAATATACTAATGCCTGCCTTCAATCGTCGATGTCATGCTTGTAAAAGTTTCTCTTCAACTCCACAAGCTCATAACAGCAATAGCTTGATCCTTTGCAAAGTTTGGAACATTTGGGCAACAGTATATAAACTTTTGGGCAATTGCTTATCTAATTCAGAATTGTTTCCGAATCGTAAAATGTCTTAGAACTGAACAGCTTTAAATATTGCTCTGCTTCAAGGAATCTGACAATTCTTCAACACTTGTAGTCTTCCTTTCATCTTGTGAAAACCATTAAAATATATTTATCTTGAAAACGAGTTTTTCAAGAGTTCGTAACTTCTTACATTCGCATTTACATGCAAATCCTGTTCCTTCACACATTACTGGTTTCTTATGTAATTGTAATTGTTTTATTCATTTATTCATTCTTTTTGTTATATATATTTTTCGGTATGAGATAGATTAGCTATTACGTAATCGCATCGCAAAGGTAGTCGAGTTATATGCATACTTCTATCTACTACTGCAACGAATTACACTCTCGAATTCCGATTACCTTCCGAAAATAAAAATTTTCCTCTGCGTGTTTAACTTTTTGAAGTGAGTGCAGTGATATTTAAAATGCTTGAGTCCGTTCAAATTTAGAATTTTTTTTTCCTGTTTTTTATTGGTTAGGTTAATCTGAAGAAATTAATTTTTTTAGTAATATTTTTTTGGAACTACTTTAATATATCCCCCAAATCGGAAATTTGGTGACTTTTTTTCTCGCCAAGCAAAATACCTGTTTTTGGCGGCCAAGATGGATTCCCGCTTAATACAAATTAATTAATAACAAAAAAACTTTAAAAAAAGAACTCAAAAATGGTACAAAATACAAGAAAATACTAAATTTGACAATAGAAAAAACCTAAAAGCTGAAAAAACTTAAATTGGCAACACCAAAATAAGAAACAGCACCCCTAAAAAGTCCGTAGGAAGTGCCAGATTTGGCACTTAATTTTTGTGGGGGTATATCAAAATTGTTCCTTTTTTTTTTTTTTTTTTTTTTTCTAACGGAGGGCACTAGATGGCTAACCTTTCGCCTTCGAAGGATTAAAGCTCTGACCTTCTGTTCAGTAGTTCGTCGGATTGATTCCCAGAATAGATGTGAATGTTTGTTATAATTTGGAATTCACTTTAAATTGTAGATTCCGGTAGAATTGACTCTCGTGTATAAAAATCATCGTTCTGAGCAACAAGCAAGCCAATATTTGAAATATTCAAACCACTTTTATTTCTGTGAGATTATTTTATCGATAATTAAAAAAACAAATTTTTAATGAAAATTGTTTTTATAATGAACCATGATAAGTATTCAATAGGGGAAAAATGCCTATTTAAAAATAAAAAAAAATTTCATATTAAATGCATATTTTAGTAAATATTTCAATTTAAATTATAAAATTCTTTTAAAGAAAGAATAATTTTATTACACAAAAGTATCGACACGTATAATGGCAGAAAAATATTTTTCCTTTGCAAATTATTATATAAATATTTTATTTAAACATTATATAAATTCAATATGTAATGCATTATATTGAATTTATATAATGTTATAAACATTGCAACATATTTTCCTTCTCTCTGAGTTAATGATTATTTTCCCCATGTTTCACGATCCTCTCTGTTAAAGGTCATTTAGAATTTTATGACTTAGTATATAACTTTTCAGGATTTTATGGCTAAATATTTTAAGACTATATATTATATACCCTTTACTGTTAAAAATTTAAGCTGTTAGATATCATTTTACTTACAAGTGCTCTAAATAACAAATCTGATTTGTGATGTTTTGATCAGGATAAAATTTTGTTAGAGTATTATATAAATTATTGTGCAACTGCCACATGCCTTAAAGAAAAATATTTTCACGATTTGTTGTCTCGTGTTTCATACAATCAAAAGTAAAAAGAAATGTTAGTTCTCCATTAGAACTTCGCAATACAAAATTATAAATACTTATCTTTCCTGTGAAGTTCTCGAAACTTTTTCGAAACACAAAATCTTCTTTAATGATCGAATTGATCTACTTAAATGTTTCCCAAGTACATTTTCCTTTGCCGTTGGTGATAACAAATAACAAACTTCCGGTAATTTTTCCAAAATATTTTCAGCAAGTTTAGATATCACTCTATCATTCGTAGAACAATAAATCGTTTACAATCTGTTGGCAAATCATCAAAAGGAACTGTGGGTAATTATAAGATGTTTGTTGACCGTCCTAATTACTTTGAACAGCAAGATAAAGCAATTTATTGAACCACCTGTTGGATTTTAAGCTCTGCACCTTAGCAAAACGCTTTCTTCACTTTTTCGTTATTAAAATAGATTTTGTGGTATAATAATTACGATGATGATATAATAGATGTTTGTGGAATAATTTTATATTTGATAAAAATTATGTTATACGTAATTAATGGTTTTCATAATATACTGCCACAAACTTATTTTTATGTTCATTTCTTAAAAAAAAAAAAAAAAAAAAAAAAAAAAACCTATTTAAATTGTTTTTGCCGATTTAAACTAACCATAAAGTGTATGTCATGATTTATTTTATGGCTTGCTTAAACAATCAAATATTAATATTTAATGTGTTTTACATGTTACATGAAATAAATTTATATTTAATGATTAATAAGTATTTATTTAATTATGACCTGACTACAGATGTGTGGGACCTGGATTCGAATCCTGGCTCGGGCATGGATGTACTTTCTCTCTCTCTCTCTTTCTTGTCTTTGTTCTTTCTTTGTGTGTATGTGTGTGAATGGTTGCCTACCCTATAAACGGGTACCTATGGCATGTGTGTACTGAGGAAGTCGGGTTCCACACCAAATATGGTTCAGTTGGAAAAGTGGAGCAGCGCACCCCATATTGCCAGCCTGGCTGGCTCACAACAACATTTATTTATTTTTTAATAGTGGTATCAAGAGAGACAAATCTCCAATAATATACAAAATAACCAATCCCACTAAGATATCGGCCAAAATTTTCTTTCCAACTGCTCACTGAAGACCTAATCCCACTGACAAATTCACTTGTTTTTGATGGGTGGATAAAATTGTATATTCATCATTATTGGTGAAAACGATTACTTGCTTAACTCACTGACCAATCATAAGAAAAATAAACAGACGTACGCATGATCTCAACTGTAACGAAAAAAACAACCACTTTATGGTAAAAGAAAAACGAGATTAATTACAATGGAAGAAATATTAATACAGTTTAAGAGTTTTGAAACGTTCTCCAGGACAACAAACGCCATATGAGAATGCATGAAAATCGCATGCGAAGCACAAACATTGTTATCCGTTCAACCTGATATACAATCTTTAAAATTTACAAAGAAGTATGTTTTAAAAATAATTTCCATTCATATTAATTTATTATTATAGTTATAATAACCAACTAGTACGCCACAGTTTGTAGAGAAACACGTTTACACAGTTGCGACGGAAAATTTGCGTTTTGAAAAATGATATTTATTATTTTTTAACTTTGTTCGAAACGCTTTTTTGCAATACAATATAATGTATCATTCGTGGATCATTAAAAACAAATGAAGCGTGGTTCGCTTCTTTTAGTTATTGAGTTATTAAATATTGAAATATCGGGATTCATTACGCTAACGATCTGATGTATTTTCTATGGATGGAATTTTGTAAGAAGCCCTTACGCTTCTGAGTAAAAACAGTACTTTAAGAATTAATATAATAAGTATATTTTTATAGATGAGATACCATTTTTTCAAATCAGAAAGAATACTAATAATAAAATAATACATGAATGATGTTTATATTCTATTATTTTTGCAGATTGCATCCTAAATGAGTAAGGAAATAATCAAGACAAAAATATACCACCACTGAAATGAAATAATTTTGGTGTAATGAATAATTCTATACATTGTTACTAAAATTAAAATAATAATAATAAATATTTTATTAGCTTCGATTTTTAATTACATATGTGCTTAAAATATTTGTAATACTTTTCTAGTAACTTTGTTCTTAACTTATGACTTGTTCCAAAAATGACTGATAATTCATGATTATCAAATGTATTTATATTAAAGTTGTGTTTAAAAAATCTCATTATGTTTTACGCTCATTTTCATTGCCAAAATGTTCATTGGACTCACTTTTTGTGATGTCAGTCACGTGTCGAGTACGCTTGGCGATTTGTTCGTATCTTTTTGTTTGATGCGACCGTATTCTATTTTACTGTAATAGGCGCTGATGCTCATTTCTCCATTTTGTCTCATAATCTTCCCTTACAGCTTACAAATCGAGGAAATTTAGTTTGAGTTTAGTTTTAGCAGCTGTCGATGATACAATATAAACTGCTTCATTATCTTCTCTTTCACCGAAAACAATTCTAATCATAAATTTATCTTGCTAAAATAAATTATTTTATTTTATTTTTTTCGTCAATATAGTACTTTTTTTACTTACTTGCCAAACTTTTGCAGCTTGTTTAAGCATAGAAGCATGAGAGACTAAGCTGGTAGCTAAATGTTTAGCACTGTTTTTCGATTCAACTGTTCATGAGTTCGAATACCACTTCGGACTTGGATATTCGGAATCCCTTATGTGAACTCTACGTTCCGATCTAATTAGGCTTCCTGTATTAATTCTTAGTCATATGTGTTTACACTAAGCAACACACAAACTAAAAGACTCACAAAACTTGTGAATCTTTCAAAAAAGAAAAAAAATCTTAATTTTTATTACAAATAAGGTTTTTAAAAATAATGTTTTTAAAAATATTATATCAAATATAGAAAAAAAATTAAAATACAACTTTAATATTAGTTTTAATTTATTTATTTTAAATAATTGCTTCATTAGAAAAAAATAGCTCTACGGATTCTTACTGCGGAATTATTTTCATTTATTCATAAGTAATTAATAGGAATATTCAAAAATTAAATTAAAAAATTTTTCGGTAAAAAGTTTTATTAAATTTCTAGACGTGTATCACAAACACATAGCACACAAAACGCTATACCATTTAAATCTTCTATACTATAATAAAATATATCATATTAAAATGATATATTAGTATTTTTCGATAACTTTTTAATTATTTTAACTGTTAATTTTGACTCTTTTGTAGTTCAACAACAATATTGTAAATTCCGAGGAAAAAAAAAAGAAATAGAAATATCTATCTTTTTTTTAAATGTTGTCACATGACCTTTAAAGGTCAAAAGATTCTGTACAATCTATTAGATGTTGCATGGGAAAAACCAACAATACGAGGGTTACTCTGAAATTTTTGAGATACGCGCAGATGAGAATTTACAAAATAAAAATAACGGTTTAGTTTTAAAATACAAAGTATTTTAACACAGAAGAC
>JAPDSC010138556.1:0-19976 GCA_026290005.1 Latrodectus geometricus
ATCTTTAAAATCACAGATATTCGTGGAATAATAGCATCAATCAATTAATAATTTATATGCAAAATACTGTCTTAAAATGACAAATTAAATTAAATGCAAATTATAAATCTTCTTCATTTTAACTTTTGAAATTCGTAAAAATAATGAAACCCTATTTACATTTTTATTTATCACTTAAAATTTAAGGAATATTAATTAAAAATATTATTTATTCTTATTAATATTTATAAAGTTATTGTTATTTATACTTTATCAATTTGTCTTTATTGTATACTGAAGAGTTGTAAAAATTTATCTTATTAGTATTAGGAAAGGTGAATTAAAAAAAATGCCCATTATTTTCACACTGAAATGTCTCCTAATATTTAGCTTATATCATTAGTTAGAATATTATCTTTAATAAAAATTTAAATTTTTCACTCGTTTATTATCTTATAACCAGTGATAATTTACATATAATTTAAAACCATTCTAGCAGAAAATTGTCTCAATTTGGCAAAATTTCATATGAGCAGTGATTGTAAAAAAAAATATTATTATCAAAAAAAAAAAAAAAAAAAAAAAAAAAAAAAAAAAAAAAAAAAAAGATTTAATTAAAAAAATACGGTAAATCAATTATTCCTCGCTTTGAGAAATTTTGTACTTTTGTGTCTTGTCAACCAAATACTGATGTAAAATTTATCATTTCTAGCCATTATTTATTTTGAAACGTGGGGAGTTTTATATGAGCAGTGATAATAAAAAAATAAGTATTATCAAAATGTAAATGATGTAAATTGAAAGAAAATATGATAAATTAGTTATTACTTACAATGAAAATTAGTACTTTTGTGTCATATCAACCAAATACTGATATTAAATTTATAATTCAGAGTTATTAACAATTTTGCAACATGTGGAGATTTATATGACCAGTGGTAATAAAAAAAGAAGTATTAGAAATGCAAATGATATAAATGTCAAAGAAACTAAAGCAAATTAATTATTTCTTATACTAAAATTTAGTACTTTCATATCTAATTAATCAAATATTGATACTAAATTTAATATTTATAGCCCTTAACTTTTAACTTAGAAATTTACATGAGTATTAGTAATAGAGAAAAAAGTATTATCGAATTATTTTTGAAATTATACGATATTATTTTCAAAGAAAATACGGTAAATTAATTGTTTTTTATACCTGAAATTAAGTATATTTGTGTCTTATAAACCAAATATTGATACTAATTTCAACGTTTCTAGACATTAACTAATTTGCTACGCTTAGAGATTAATTTTACTTCTATAATTCAATAAATTAACGCGACTCAGACGAAATGGATTTCTGTTTACCTTTTGAAAACTTTAGGTATCAAAGGTTCATATTTTCTCACCAATGTATTCGGGAAATATTAATTAATTGCTAGAATTTTCACAGAATTTATTTGTGTAAAATTATAGTACACTCTTATTTAATTTATTTCTCTTACTTTATTAATATGTATTGAAACTTTACTATAAGTTTTCACTAACATATTGGAAAGATCGACAAGCCTTTCCTTAATTTTAAAATGTTTTGATTTTGTGATATAAACTATAGAAGTGATTATAAATTTGTATTATTATGCATTAACAATTGTTTGAACAAATTATATGTCAAATATTAGTAATGTTTCGTTACACTGTTCAGTAAACTTTAAGATGAAATAATTGTGAAACAAACTATCTTTCATTTATTGAAGCAAGAAACAAGTAACTTTGTAACAAGTTTTCTTTGTGTAATTCTGTATATAATATTTTGGTAAAATAGTCTGTCAAAGACGTCTGGAATGAGAAATGTACTCGTATTTGTCATTTAACATGGTTAGTATTTCAGATCCCAGTGATTAATTAGTGGAAAAATTATTTTGAGGCAGAGTATTTGTTAATCTGTTGTCTTTGACAATCAAGAATATTGTTTTACATACTTCACCAGAGTTTAGGACACATTTATTTTCCATACGAAAATAAATGTGTCCAAAAAAAAAAAAAAAAAAAAAAATCATTTTTGATAATCTCACCTATGGTATGAATTCGATTTATTTCAGAAAAGCTTTTTGGAAATAAATCGAATTCATACCATAGGTGAGATTATCAAAAATGACTTCATGTAATTCATTAAATGCATATTGGCTTTTACAAATATTACTTAATGATATAATATTTATAATTAACCTGAGTTATAAACTTTATTTAGAAGGAAAAATTAGACGTTCGAGTTTTGTATCTTGTGTAGATTTGAAAAAAATACACAAGATACAAAACTAATAGATTTGAACAAGAAAAAGATTTGCTCTTTAAATCTGTTGATAAGGTTGTACATATATATATATATATATATATATATATATATATATATATATATAAGTAGAAGCAAGTAAAAAAAGAGCAAATCTGTCTCTTGTCTTTATCGAACACTTCATCTGAGGGAAATTTGTAGCCTATTTAGTATTTGAGAAATATGAAAATAAATTATGTTTTTACAATTAAAGTTAACTGTTAATCTCCTATGAATGAGAATAGTTCATAAGAAGTTTAATTAGAGCAAAATGCATTATTTAAATTTTACAGTGTTTTAAAGGATTCATGTCTTTCTTTTATCTAAAAATTTCAAAGATACTGTTTCTTAGAACGTGATCTTATTCACAAGAGTCATTAGAATTTTGAAGGTTTTATGGTGACCTTCATACAGTTTAATCTTTAGTTGACTGCAAAAATAGAAGCTTTTTAAATTACTAATAAAGTGTCGAAAATTATTAAGCTTACTCAATAATGAAATTTACTCATTTTAAATACAAATAACTTAAGCGTTTCAATAAAAACAAATACAAGCGATATAATAACATTTTTTTAATTTGGATGGACACTTTGTCTTCCAGTTAAATAAATTAATTAAAAGAAAGGAAAAAAAATATCATCAGAAAAGCACAGTGCATAAGAATAATTTAATGCTATTACTTGATTATATATATATTGGTATATTCATTACCAAACACATATGTTTTTTTCACTAATTTACATAACGAATAATCTATGTGTTTTTGAAATAAAAAAATTATTTTGAGTTTATAATTAATATTTGCAGATAGTTTTGTCATTATTTTATGTGCTTAAAGTGCTATTAAAACAAAATAATTTCTGTTTATTTTAATTTTCATAGTTTTTCATATTTTATATCAAAATAAATATAATAATAGATACATCAAAGTAACAAATTGTTGTTTGTTTTGATTGCGAGTATTTTTAATTGATAGGCAAATAATGCTGCTTTTATATTAATCAAATATAATGAGAGACTAATTTTAAATGACTTAAATTTTGTTTTTCATTTTTATATTTGTTTTTAATAATGCATATATACTTTCCTCATTGCTTCGATACCGAAACAACTGGACACACTTTAAATTGTCCTACAAAGTCACGTTCCATAAAACATAGTTTTAGCAGAAATACCAAGATTCTTTAAAAAAAAAAATCGTCCACACTTTAGCTATCTTTGACAGCTTGCAATATGTTTCTGTAGCAAAAGTGCCTATAGGAAGAAAGATGTGATTGTTCTGTTTCTCTTCTCACGTGTTATTTTATTTTAACCATTATTCTAGATTATCTGAAAAAGTAAGTCACTTTTAGATTGAAACATAATAAGAATTTTAATGCAAGCCTAGGGGTACGTCTTTCTTTTATTAAAAAACTGTAGTTGAAAAGGAGTTCTCTAGACGTATTTCTCTAACATAGTATTTTGTGGGAATCTAAAAGGTAAAATATGATTTTTTTATATAGTTTGGCAACTAAATTGAATAAAGTTAAATAAAAATGAAAATGGTATTTTATTCTAACATAATTTAATATTAATTGAGAAAGAGTTATAAAAATAAATAAAAGTAACAACAAACTAAATGGTTAAATAATTTGTTAAACATTAAACTGAATATATATATATATTTAGGTTTTCAAATGTAAATGAATGAATTTCATTTCAATTAGAATTGTCTGAAACCCAACTTCGATAATTGGGCATTCAAAATACATGTCATGAAGTAATATTTCATACAATACCTTTATTATATTTATTGGCAAAGAGTAGATAGAAAATAAGATCCTAAATCAATTTTTCTTACACAATATTGTAGTAGGTAGAAATAATATTGAACTTCAGAAATTGTCAAATAATTTGCAACAAGTTGGCTTCCTGGATAAAATTTGATAGTTCAAGATAAATCACATAAGAAATGTATCTACTCTTTTCATATCCTACTTTTGATGCTTTCCATTTGTTAAAATCTTTGTATATAACACTTGATTCACTACTGGCAAATTTGAGATTCAGTTCCCATTAGTATTAAGTGTAAAAAATTAGAATTTAGTGATTTCACATTATTTAAAAACTTCAATTAAAATAAAAGAAACATGCCTTAAAAAGGAACTAAATTATCTATGTAAGAAAAACGTTCTTTCTATTTGCTGTTATGCTGTTGGATAAGCATAATTTCTTGTAACTAGACCAGAGTTGGACACTACCAGTTAGCGGAAGCAGTCCGTCGGGAAGTTTCTTAATTTTGAAGCAGAAACCAAGCAGAAGACCCAATAATACTTGATCTACCACCTGAAGAAGTGTTATTTCACTTGGAGGACATTGCTACCACGACTATTTAATGTGTCTCAGCAGCTTTTAGCAAACACGATATATCTTTCGTTAAGCCGGGATTCGTACTCACTAACTTTCGATAATGATAACGATGCTCTAACCAACTAGGATACAACGACCTTTTTTGCCATTTGTCAATGTCGCCAAAACTATTCTCGTTAACCTCTTTTTAGATTATAGTTTCAATGTAAGAGCAGCAAATTCAGATTAGAATATGATCGGCAGTGTTCATACCTTAATGAAATATATAGAGTCTATTGAATGTCCTATGGAGATAAGTTATGGAGATCTTAACAACAATCACTTGTTTGAATACATTTTCGGTAAAACTATACTTTAGGGTGCCCTTTAGTGAACTTGGTGATTTTTTGGTGCCATTCCTGTTTGCGCTGATTGCAGTGCTAACAGGTATGGTTTGAACCTTTAATAATAACGCCAACGTACGTTGGATTTTCAAAATTCTAAAAACGGTAAACCAATCAGAGCCTCGACTTGATCTAAGCCAATCAGAACACAATTCGGTTTTGCCCAACTTGGCTATCAATGGCCATCACAACTTGGTAAGAATAGAAGGGGCACCTTAAAGTATAGTCTAACCTCATTTTCCAATATAGTTTCCAACAAAACTTGATTCAATCACAGTCTCTCTGATGTTGCAATTTTTAAAAAAAATATTAAAATTTTATGAAAATGACAAATATTTTATTTCAACAATGGTCACAGTAAGTGAACAGTATTAATAAAACTGATTCTTAGTTATGATTTAACAAAATAGCTTCCAAACAACTGACGCCTCACACGTCCGGCATAGATTATGTTGTGTCTAAACAATACCACAATATTTATAATTCTCTTTTTTCTTTGATAATTACTTCACAATAACTATCAAATTTGAGTACACGTGAAATTACATAGAAACACAAAGTAAACAATATCAGAGTGAGAATTTAAGAAAGATAAGATCATTTGCTAATCAACCTGTTATTTGAAACATTAGTTTATAACTTATTTTTGTAAAACAAAACTTTTGATATTTCAAAATCAAATATACTTTTAAGTTTTTAAAAATAAAATCTGGTTTTTACTCAAAATGCCTAATTCTATTTCAACTTTGAAATTAATAGATATTTTAAGTATGGTATTCCATCAATTTTCCCAAATAAACTTACTTTTAATATTTAACTTTTTTTTTTATAATATGATATGAGAAAATTGTATGATTTAATACACTATATAATATTTTTCGCACCATTCTTGATAATTTACCCCATTTTAATCATTTACTTCCTTGTTTTATATATAGTACAAAAACATACAATATATTTTGGTAACTATTTTTAGAAAGATATATAGATATATATTTACTATTGTTGCTTTTATTCCTCAGTTATTCAATGGAGTGATTTTGCTAATTTGGTAAAAATGCGCTTTAGGTACCCTACTCTGCCAACTTGGCGAAAGTGTGCTGTGGGTCCCGTACTTGGCGCGTTTTCAAAAACGCTGTAGCCACGGTGATAATGGAATACAATTTTTATCGATTTTCAAAAACAATTAGAAACAAAGGAAAATGACTGATTTTTCAAACTGAAACTAATTAACTACCAATGAAAATGTTAAAAGAAAAAAAACCAATAATTGAGCATGCGCGAAAAAGCGCGTCAAATTATTTTCACCGGAGGTTGAAATAAAGAGCTCATTAGGGATAAAAACGTCCGGTTTACCACGCTTGGTGCATTTATCGCCAAGTTGGCAGAGTAGGGGACCTAAAGCGCAGATTAACGGCTAATTTTATTTAAAATCTTGGCCTCTTTTATCATTTTGTAATCGACTATAACTTTATAATAATTTAAAAGCCAACTCATTTTTATTTATTCATTCGAGTTATTGATTAATAAAATAAAAATGGTCAATTTCAACTGAAATGTAAGCATTTGTAAGCATAAATTCTATTCTTTATGGTGATTAAATTCCTGTGATTAAAACATTAAAATGCAAATTTCGACAATTCATACGAGTAAAAAATTGAAAGAAATTGATTTGTAATAGATTTTATTTATTTCAAAAAATTCATTCCTAAATTTGTAAATAACAAGGGCTATTAAATTATTGTTTAAGAATGCTTGATAAAATTCAGGAAGGTATTACTGATTACATTCGATTAATTTGTAAATACTATGGCACTATATAATTTATGTGTCAAGATTTCGCTATTATGAATGAGATTTAAAATCATATTTTTCAAAATTCGAAATTTAAACGTTTTTAATTTTAATTATTATAATTTACTTATGAATAGTAAAAAAATGTTAGTTTAAACTAATAAGTCTTATTATATTAAATGTTATAAAATTTTGAAATAAAATATGAGGTCCGTAGCGAGTAAATATAGCTGATAGTAAAATATTAATTTCAGATACAATTATATTAACGAACAATGTCACATTTAAAAAAATATACAGTTATCTGGAAATAACGTTTTATAACGTGAAATTGCTTTTGTACATGTCTCACAAATACAATTTTTAAAAATAATGTTTACTTTCTTTAATAAATAATTGTTATCTTATAATAAAAAACGCACTTTTCTGTACATTTAAAATTACGCAATATATTTCATTTTTTTTAATCTGTACTGATTTCCTGTGGGGAAGCAGTTTTTTTTTGTAATGGACTAAAAAGTATAAATTCTTAATACATTTCTTGTTGAAGTACTTCGCAAAAAGCAACGAAGTTAAATATTAATTTATATTTCATTTAATTTGATATTTTTCTACTTTCTTGGATGATATTCTTCAAAATTCTAAATAAAAAATGCATTTCACTTCAAATTTTTAGATGTCCTTTATTTCACAATATAAGTGTTTCACATTAGTAGTTGAATAATTGAAATTCTTTTTCAGTAATTAAGTTTAACGTTTAAATTTTGTTGAGTCTTAAAATAGTATGGAGGAAAAGCATCATTTAGGCTTTAATTTGAATTTCAAATGGTAAAACCCTAACCACAAGTTTGAACTCAATAAATTTAATGCATCGTCTGATTCTGCGTCGAGAGATAGAGATAGAGATAGATAGATAGATAGATAGATAGATAGAGAGAGAGAGAGAGAGAGAGAAAGAAAGAGAGAGAAAGAAAGAGAGAGAGAGAGTTCATTTTTATTATATAATTGACTTCAGATACTTTCAGTTGATTTATTGCAAATTATATGAAATGAATGTTATGGCAAGTTATTATATTATAGTTCTATAGTTCTTAAATTATTGGAACATACGTCATGGTTTCAAGTAGATTCATAAATCGATTTGGATCAAAATCTATCAATTATACAAATCCATTTCTATGATTTAAAAAATTATTGATTAAACTAGTGTATTATAAATTCATTTTGAATAATAATTTGCAATATATATCGTGAAATTTACACCATTTACAGTATAATTCTGATTGGGAATTGTAAAT
Source organism: Latrodectus geometricus (assembly GCA_026290005.1). Lineage (NCBI taxonomy): Eukaryota > Metazoa > Arthropoda > Arachnida > Araneae > Theridiidae > Latrodectus > Latrodectus geometricus. The sequence continues at coordinate 8,124 of JAPDSC010138556.1, forward strand.
ATTTTTTTGAATTAACTTATCATGAGACAATTTTTTTTACATAGATGTAAGAAAATTTATAAATTAATGTTGTAATTATTATCCCTAAGTAGTTATTCACAAAGTTTTAGTTAACAGCTGAAGATATCATCGAGATTCGAATAATAAAATTTATTGAAGAATACTAAAGTTCAGTTCTTATTATTTATCAGGAGTATATAATGCTTAGAAATATTTAAATGGTACAGTAAAATTAATCCTTTGCACAGCTGCATATTAAATTTTCAAAAATAAGAAATTTAATACCTTTTCACATGATAGTTCAAGACTGAGTTCGAATTCCGGCTTATCCGAAGATCCGTTGCATCAACTGATGGCGAATTGGGTACATAAAATTTGATGTGGTTGCAATGTCCTATAGGGTCCCACTCCAAATCAATACTTCTGGGTATGTTTGGAGCCAGGCCAAAAGTCTTTTCTGGCTTCAATCTCTGAATTGGAAGACCCAGTTTGTGCTGCCATCTATGAGACAAAGTCGTACTTCCATTCTCGTATGGAGGTGTTCTGTTCAAAAAACGGAAGACGCTCTTCTTGACTTTATTCACCCAGTCCCTGACGAGCGGGCTTGGGTTCGTCAAGTGTCATAAGTAACAACAACAACACAGATTGTCAGAGCTGTAATGTTATTAGAATTTATGTCAGAGTAATTTTAATTCAATTGAAATTGGATATCATTAGATAAAATAGCTTATTAATATTTAACTTTTTAATTATAGGATTTGGTTTAATACTAATTGAAGTAAATAAGGGGCAAATATATTTTATCGCCAAAAATGATTCAATATCAAAATTTTCTAGAATAATACTTAACCCCATATATAATATATTTCTAAAATATAACAAATGTGATATTTTTGAGGAAATAAAATTATTAGCTTTACAAATCTAAACATAATTATATAGTTTTAAAATAGTATTATATTTTTGAGACATATTCAAGTAAATAAAATGATAACTAGAATTATTTAGTTAATTTAGGTATAGTTTACTATTATTTTAATTTGGGAATTGAATTTTATACTTGGTAGAATATATAAATATTGAAATTGTAAGTTTATATTTTTTAAAATAATTCTTTGAAAGTTTAAAAAAACATTCAGACAAAGTGTCATTGACTTTTAAATATCTTTTTATTTGATTGTGTAAAGTTGATAAAATATTTATAGGATATAAATAAAGCAAATAATCCCAACTGTTTTACAGTCCAATTGAAAAAATTGCATTTATAAAATATTTCGATAAAACATAAATGAATTATTGTATTTCATTATTTCTAAGAACTAAATTCACTTGAGATAATTTTAATCCTAACACATACTTTATACATAAAAATGAAAAGCAAGACAATTCTCTATTATTAGTTTTTATTTTATATTAATTCAATATTATGCAGGAATTTGTTAAATAAATGCATTTTTGAAACTTAAAAATAGGGTTTTCTCAAAAACTATATTTTGAATAAAAGTTTAGTTTTTAATAATATTTTATAATTCTAAACAAAAATTTATTTTTTTTATCTAAAGATTATTTAAAAATTGTTTTTATGAAAATTTTGCAATTTAATGAAGAAGTATATATGACTAAGAATTTTCAAATAGCTGTAATTGTTTTTATTAAATTAATCTTTTAAGGATGAAAAAAATTCAAGATTATAAAGCTGTACACAATTTGAGGAAAGAATTATGTTATACTTACTTTTAGTATACAATTTAATAGATAAATTTTTAGCACAATTTTGTTTTTGCATGTATGAAACTATGCAGCATAAAATTAGTTTTATGATTTACATTTTTTATAAGTACACATATACATAATCTTTTAAATTAAGTCTTTAGTAGGATATTTTCTTAAAGTAAACAAGTAACACACTTTATATCTTATGTGCAAAGTTTTCACTAAGGCGCATTAAAAGGATATTTGCATTTTTATCCTGAAAAAATTGTTTTTATGGAAGTGTTAATAGTTAGCTTTATAGTTAACATAGCAGAATTTCAAAGTTGTAATTTCAAAGTTTTTTAGAAAAAGTATGAAAAATATTATTTAATCCATATAAATTAAAATAGTTTCTATTTAAAGAAAATGAATACATTACTTTAGTTTTTGTTACGATCTAATCAAGACAATGATAAATATATATGAAGAAAGAATACTAAAAATATTTATTCAAACAGATTGTGTGTAGCGTGAAATTTATAATAAGAAACACGCGCATGTTCTAATTTGAATTCTTCCGAATCGTAAAAATCGGATAATATGTGTGACGGTTGAGACTTTTAAAATATGTAAAGTTTTTTTTTACAAAATAAAAAGTATAGACTAATCTAGATATAGATTGTTAGCAACATCTCTGGAAATTTGCAAATTTTAAAACAGGTTACATATGACATTTATTGGGTTGATCTATCAATAAAGTGTAGTCTGTTTTAAAAATATGTGTAAATTAAAAATTAATTGTTTAAAATAAACCAAACTTTTGTTCAAGAGAAATTAGTTAAAGGTGATAGAAATTCAAAAGATCTAGAAAAAACTTGAAAACATTGAAGATTGATGAGTAGATGCCAAATAAGTTGTAAGTGAATCTGCATGTTTCGGCAAAAAAATCAAATTTTCAAATAGCCATACAGTAATATCTGGTTAACAATTAATTTCTTTCAATAAACTGAAATGTAAATGAATTTTCATTATTCAATCATTAATTTTAATATAATTTCTAATTGTTGCAATGCTTTGCTTGAGTTTAACTTTCTCACCGTATTATTGTCTAAGGTAACCTTATATTGTTCTTAATACTAAAATTCTAGACTTATAAAAATTCTGCATTTAATATTTGTTTGGCATCTGAAAATATTTCTTTTGTTGTGTAAGATTTTTGAAAGCATCTAATTAAAGTTCGAGATTAATAAAAAGATTTTTTTAAAATTTTATTGATTTTCATTTACTTTTTTTAATATTTTATGGGTTTTCTTATGTCTTCAATGTTTTTAAAATGAAACGTTGTTGTTAGCAATAAGATATGTTTCAATTTTTTTTAAACTAAACAGTTTTTCTCTCTTTTAAATTATTTCCAGACTATTAATTCATGCTCTAATTTCTTCCATTTTGAATTGTTTTTCTATTTAATTTAAAAGATAATTTAAAGTATTTCTGCAATTTTTAGAATTACTTAGTTTATGTAGAAACAGATTTGCCTATAGGACGATCGTTAAATTCGTCAAATAAAGTCATACATTTTCATGCATTTTACATAAAAAAAATAAAACTTATAGAATAATTGAAGAAAAAATTATTATTAAGTTTTTGCTGTATGTAATAATTATTTTGTATAATTTTTTAATTGATTGTAAAACATTAATTTCAAATTTTTATTTGTTATTGTTGTTTCTAAACTTCCATCTGGTCTGACGGAATCAAAAATTTAGATCAAAGAATTTAGATCAGCATTAGTGAAATCGAGATCAGGAAGTCCAGATCAGTGAAAATGTTGACATTAATAAAGTTGGATAAAAGAAGGGAAAAATTATGGATATTCTTCCAGTCTAGATATCCTAGATGTGATGAAGCGATGCCTGTTCTTGCTGGTATTTAGGACAAAAAAAAAAAAATCCCTTACCTCCACCGGGAGGTAACCATCAACCTCCAAAATATGTGAGACATTTTATGCACTAATCCAGTTGAAAAGTATTTATAAAGTAAGTAATTTACACAGCTAAGAAGTACTTTAAATTTTTTGTTATTTGTATTTGTAAAAATGATCTGAAGAATTCTATGATAGTTTATTAGATGCAAATTCCAAGTCAAAACCCTATGGATGAAATTTGCTGGAAATATTTGGTGCAAAAATAATTATAACATGTTAGAAATAACTAGTACAAATGTATAATTATTAGCAATATTTCATTTTATTGTATGTGTTCGAATAACGATTCATTTTCAATACGAATCCTTGTGTAAATGTTATTCTATCCTTAAACTATTTACTGAAATTCAACAATGGGTCTTTCTTAAATTCGATTTATGAAATGATTTCCTTATTTTATATTATTGCATGTTTATTTTATGCATTTAATTTAACATAACTGTATTTATCACTAAAGTTGTATAATATTTTCATTATTTGTTTCAATGAGATTTTATATTGAATCTATTGAATTTTCTTTTATACTGTAAATCAGTATAATTATGTAAATCAGTATAAATGTTTAAATGTCAGTTGTAAATCAGTATAATTATTTAAATGTTCATGCCTTATTTTAAAACGAGATGGTAATTTTCTGATATCTAAACTGATTGTTATAACTCGTAAAAGTTGCTTAATACGTTATCATAATTTAACGTTATCAAATGTAGCATTTTATGGCAGTACAGCAAATAAAAAAACGCAATAACATTGAGCATCAGTTCACATAATAAACCAGCTCTAAATCAAAGATTAATTTCATTTACAATAATTGATAGTTATATAAATAGATTTTATTTTTGAATTTATCCTTTTAAAATTTAAGTTTATGGGGGTTGTTCATTTACCTGAAAGATATTAAATAATAGGTTGTCATAAATATAACTAAGTCAGTTTTATTGACATAAGCGCACAGCTAGATAATATTGAATTGAATGAATTCTGATATATATATATATATATATATATATTATTTATTTTATCGCAAAAATATTCGATGATATAATAAAAATACCCGTTACATTATTATCATTGAATAAGAAGTTATGTAACTCACCAATAAAATATTCAAAGATAATATGCAAAATAAGTCTCCGCGATACATTATATAACTCGTAGATCCTTAATGTGATAAAATTTTCCTTTTTTTAAGCATTTAGAGATATTTTAGTCATAGAATATTTATGAAAATAATCTGCATTTTATTCGCTATCTCGAATTTTATATCGGGATTTTAAATTGGTGTACTTGTTCATATTTAGCAGGAAATTATTATTCTGAATATCTTTGACAATTAGATGGATATATTCATGAAAACTACTATCAATTTTTCTCGGAAGTAATATCAATATATTCGTATAATATTATTATAAAATAGTGTGAAAGAGAGTATTAAATCTTAGATAAATTGTTTGAGAATTATTTTATTTCTTAGTAATATAATCAGTTAATAAAAGAAAAAAGATTTTTCTTATTATTATATTAGCTACGATAATAACTATTTAATAATAATTTGCATTCGTTGCATATCCTGTTCTCAAATGTACTTGAATATATAATTTTAAATACTTGAAACAAATTAAGAAACTACGAGAAATACCGCTTGGTTCTTTTAGTTTTAAGTAGGATAAATTAAAGTTTTTACTCTAAGAAAAATTACATTCATGCATTTCTAAACATAAGAATTCATGGAAAAAAAAAGAGAAATTTCTTATAGACTTTTTATATGTATTCAGTATTTGCAAATGAAGAATAATTGTGAAAGAAGAATAAAAATGTAAAACTAAAATTTATAAACATTGTTTTGCGTTAGACTGTAAAATAATTTATTTATGAAAGTGATACTATTGGTGATTATTTTAGTCAATAAAAAGATATAAACGGTAAGTGTTGCCAAAATCACATATTACTTGTTATAATTATTGATAGTTACACACATTTACCAATAATAGGGATCATTTTAAAGACATCATGTAGACAAAATCTGTATGTGGGGAATTATTTTAATATTTAGGTATAATTAATGAGAACGAATGTATTGGTCATAAAAATGGATTTTCAGCTGCTGTGTGAGAAGAAACAAAAGGTAATGTATATGAAAGGTAGCCTTGAACAAAAAATTTAGTCTAAATTTGTAAAGATATAAGAATTTAATGAGATATTTCTTGTAGCACTGACATGTATAACAAATAAATACTGCCAATCAAACTTAACAATACATCACCAAGTATATACCAAAAAGCTAAAATCTTAAATATTAACTTTTCTATTTTTAAATATATATGAAGGCTGAGGTGGCCTTGTTGGTTAGGGCATCTTTCTCGTTACCAAAATGTGGTGAGTTCGAATCCCGACTTATCCGAAGATCCGTCGTGTTGACTAATGGCGACTGAGGCATACAAAATCTGTTGGGTTGCAATGTCCTCCATGTTCCCATTCCAAATTAATGCCTCTGGGGGTGGTTGGAGCCAGGCTATGGGTCTTCACTGGTTTCAATCTCTAAATTGGAAGATTCAGATGGTGCTGCCATCTATGAGCCAAAAGTCTTACTTCCACCTTCGTATAAGGGTTCTCTATTCAAATACGGAAGACTCCCTCACTCTGACTTCATTCACCTAGTCTCTTGACGAGAGGGCTTGGCGTTGCCAAGTGTCATCAATAACAACAACAAATTCATTTGATCAAAAATAATCTAGCAAATAAAATTGGAATGCAAAGGTCAGTAAAAGAGAAATGTCTTTTGGTATTTATTTTAAGGCTTGGACAGAAAAGGAAATAAATACAATCTAATGATAAAAATCGAATTTCAAGTAAAATTTGCCATAAATGAAAAATCTCATTTGGTTCCAATTTCATTTAGTTAGAAACAAATGTTATATCGATTATCCATAGATTTTCCATTTTCAATGAATGGTAAGTTCTCATAAATGGAAATAAAATATTCACAAATACATGTATATTGAGATAGAATTTTTGGACAAAAGGCAAAAAGTATATGACTTAGTTCGAATGAGAACGCCTAACTGAAATTTATTAGCAACAATGTTTCGTTATCTAACAACAAATACCATTTGAGTACTTTCTCAAACCTTTCCATGACATTTACTGTTAGATATTACCATTATATATGCACAAAAGTGCTTCTGTGAGAACCATAAATTTCATTTTTGTACAGTGTTTTGAGAAATTAATTTCTTGTTTGGTTTCACATTATATTAATAACATGAAAATTATAGTTCCATATTAGTACACCCATTTAATAATATCACTATTATATTATTGTATTGACATGGGGCATAGGCAAGAAGTGAATGCATATTTTGCTAAAGGTCTCTCAAACAGGAGTTATGAACAGTATCGGAAGTAAAATTTCTATTAAAATTTGATATATATTACAAGTACTGGCAGACTATATTCTCCATATTATTTTTCCGAATAAATTTATTGTAATCATAAATGGTCCTCGGTAATTTATTATGATCAACACAATCGTTGTACAAGCCAAGTGAACTTTATGATGAAAACAAGAGCTACTTAATAAAAAGAGCAGGCATGCATAAGTTTCGAATTACTGCTTAAAATTAAACTAAATTTACTTTTTAAGTGAAAAATCATTAGATGATTTCATACTGACGCTGTAGAAATTATACTAAGAGGGAAAATAAATTAAGTAGAAAATAAACTAAGAGCATATATATACTATATTAATTAAGGGATTTTATTCAAAGAATACACAAATGAATTACTTTTTTTATAAGTCGTTTTCATGTACAGAAATTGAAAAGTGCTTACACAAGAAAATATAGGAAAAATATGAATCAACCCTCTACGATAAACAAATTTTTTTATTATCATTTTCATGTACAGAAATCGAAATTCATTTACAAAAGAACATATAGGAAAAATATGAATTAATCCTCTACGATAAATAAATTTTTTATTATTGTTTTCATGTACAGAAATTGAAGAGCACTTACATAAGAACATAAAGGAAATATACGAATTAATGCTCTACGATAAATAAAATTTTTACTATCGTTTTGAGGTACAGAAATCGAAAAGCACTTACATAGCATATAGGAAAAATATGAATTAATCCTCTACGATAAATAAATTTTTTATTATTGTTTTCATGTACAGAAATTGAAGAGCACTTATATAAGAGCATATAGGAAATATAAAAATTAATGCTCTACGATAAATAAAATTTTTATTATTGTTTTCATGTACAGAAATCGAAAAGCACTTACATAAGAATATATAGGAAAAATATGAATTACTTAACACTCTATAAAAATTTTTTTATTATAGAGGGTTACAGATGGGTGGAAAGAAATATAACCTAATGTTTCCTTAAAAATAAATTTAGGTAAATATTAAATGAACTATTCATTATTTTTCAAAGTAAATTATTCCCTTAAAATCATTTTAAGCATTAAAACTATGTGATGGAATACGGAACATTAAAATTACCCTGTAGATTCTCCAATTTTGTAAGTGTTTCTTGAAAGAAATTAAGTCATTGTTTATGTAATTTGAATTAAATGTTTTTCTTGATAAAGAAAACGTGAAAATGTGATGTTAAATAAAATTTTAGTGTTACGTTTCTCGCTTTTTTGCAGTTTGTGTTATCATTTAACTACAGTATTAAATGAAGAACAGAAAAAATTATTGCAAATATAAGAACTTTTTTATTCTTATATTTGTAATAATTTTACAATTAAATCACTTAATTTACCACTTAAATTTTATCTCAATTAAATCACTTGATGTATGCATTCCATATGAGCATTTTTCAACTTTCGTTAGGATTGTAAATAATATTTAAATTCAAATTTACGAAGTTTTTAAGTATCCAGATAAATTTCATATAAGAATTTTAAGGGTACGAGCGCTGGGTTTTCTCAAAAATTCAAAACCAAAAGGACACCAAGTTTCATTTTTTTAAATATAACTTCTGGCTTTATCTTTAAATACCCTTTTCATATAGTTGCAAAACGTTATTTCTTCAATAACGTTTTAGCCACTTGAATTTAATAGATCGCAACTCTAGATAATGGCGATTGATATCTCTGAGCTTTTTATTTTGCCATTTAACAAACTCCTCTATCCTTCCACCATTTTGGATATGGACATCAGTTGTTGAATCAGCAAAATTGATTCAGATTTAAATGGTTGTAACCAGTCTTTCCAATCTCGTTTGTTTTATAGTCTTACGAACAATATAAATATTGTCAATTTTTCCATTATATGATACAATCATTAGTATTAGAGTCCTTATTTCTCTATTTAGAACCTATATAAGATGACACAGATCACATTATCTTCTGAACATTCTCAATTAAGGAAAGCCTACCAAATTGTTATATCACCGTACAAACGAATACTCGTCAATTTAAGCTGTTTTTCAGGACAAATCAATTTGCTTTTGGTTGTCCAATAAATTTCTTTCACATGATTGATCCAGTAAATTTTAGTACATTCAATGCTGTGGAATTGCTAATCACAGTGAGGTTTCAAGTGAGGATGAATTCAGAATTGTACCGTGAGTAGTCTAATTTAAAAGCAGCGCTTTAAGAAAATTTACGAGTAAAGTTCAACAAGAAAGAAATCGTATTTCTCAATGATAATACTAGGGTAGCATACCCTATTATATTGCTCGTTTAAAGGATTCGTTAAAACCTCAGAGATATATTTAGAAATTCTCTAGCATCCATCATGCATCTCGGGCCTAACAGCCCTTAATTATCACTTTTTTTTCAACAACTTTTTTCTGGGCGAAAAAATCAAAACTGAAGATGATATCTGTCTAGTTTAATTTAATGTTTTGACTCTGGGGATAAATATTTTTTCAAAAAATCATTGATAATTTTAGCAATTACATTATTCAAGAAATTTTAGAAAAATATTTATCTTTATTCATCATAAAAACTCTTCTCATTTCATCAGACCTATACATAAGTATACTTATTAAAGCGAATTAAAAATTTTGAAAAAAATATGAATTTAGCTGCTGATAAGAACATCAAATAGAAATCAGAATAGAAATCATCTAAACTAAATAGGCATTAAGATCTTCTTCAAAGTCATTAAGATCTCCAAAAAATCAGGCCAAATTTATCTTTTCTCAACTCTTTTTTGTTTTAAAGTTGCTAAGGGAAATAAATTATCCATTGAGCTAATTAGCCAAGTGTTTCTAAATTAGTGTACAGGATTTTTAAAGATGCAATCAAACTAACACATGGTTCAAACTTAGAAACAAAAGTATTAGATTACCTTTCCTTTGGAATTAAGAGCACATGGCAATACAACGCTAATATAGAACAGGAGAATTATCGGGTAGATAGATTGTGAAAGGAAATAAATTTAAATAGAATACTTTTATTGCCTTTAAAAAGTAATTATTTTGAAATACATTTAGATGCATATCATTTGTATTTTGTGTTATATTAAAATATTATAGAAAGCACTATAAAAAGCATTTATTTTAGTGAAGGGACAGCAAAATGTGCTACATTTTTTAAATTCTACAAAAGTCACGTTCTAAGAAAATTCACTTTGAAGGTATCAGAAGTGAATTTTTTTCTTTAATATGTTACTAAGATTTTTGTGACAGCTTGGGAAGGATACAGAAACAAAAGCCCCAATAGAAAACAAGTTAACTTTGCTGATAGCTCTATTTTCCCTTTTCTGCTTTAGCAGTACTTATCTTTTTATCATTGTTCCAGTTTTTCCAAGTAGAAGTGCTAGCAAACACAAACATAAAAATAAACAAAAAACATAAAAATGTTTTTGTTTTTCAGAAGATACATTTTTCTCTACAGCTAGAAACGTGCTGGGACAATTTTCTATATATTTAAGTCCACCCATTTTTCAAAAACGTGTAGAATTTTTGAAATTTTACGTGAAATTGCTTTCTTTTACTTTGATAAGATTCTTGAAATGATTCGTCTTCTTAAAAACAAAAAAATAATGTTCACAAAAATGTTTCTCTAAGAAACTAAAATCATAAGAAATGATACTTAAAATTGCAAAAATTAATTTGTCTGAACAAAATTAATACACGTAAAAATATAATTTTGCTACAGCTTTAATAATGGCTTTAATGTAATTTTTTTTTATGGTTTCTTCTCCTTTTCAATTTTACTAAAACTCTCGAAGTTTTGTATCTGTCTGACTTATTAATAAATTCAAATCTTAAGATGTTTATGTTTTTATACATTAATCTATTTTTGAAAAATATTTTTTTCTAAATTAATAATATAATAAATTTAAAAACTTATTTTTGTTCATAAGTGATAAATGCTCTTAAAAGTGGGGCCGCGGGGTTGGTTATGGCATTGTTCTCGTTACCAAACGGGGGTGAGTTTGAATTCCAGCTTAGCCGAAGATCCGTCGTGTTCAATAATGGCGACTGGGGCACGTTAAATCCGTCGTGTCGCAATGTCCTCCATGTTCCCATAACAAATTAATACCTCTGGGGGTGGTTGGAGCCAGGCTTTGGAGCTTCAATGGAAAACCCTAAATGTTAAGTTTCAGGTGGTGCTGCCATCTATAAGCCAAAAGTCGTACTTCCACCTTCGAATGAGGGTGCTCTATTAAAAAACGGAAGACGCTCCCTCTCTGACTTCATTCGCCTAGTGTTTGGGACGGGCGGACTTGGCGTTGCCAAGTGTCATTAATACACTTTCTTTATTAAAAATATTTTTTATTGATTTACTTTCAGAAATATTTTTGTCATATATATATATATATATATATATATATATATATATATACAACACCTGTGAAAAGCCAAAATAATCACCTTTAGCAGTAAATGTCTTAAGACGCGAAGGAAGAATGTATTTCTTGAAAATGGCCGGAGGGATGTAGAGCTATTCGAAATTGAATACTGTAAGTAGTTTTGCTAGAGTTTTCATTTGATGATCCACATCATGAGCAATTAGATGAAAAGTGTTAGACGAATTCTCGATTAGACTTAAGACCAGAGAATCGGGAACCAAATTAAATATGCTAAACTCATGTTAATTTTTTTTTAATACCACACGTATGTTGAAAACCATTGGCACAACGAACTGTTCACTTAGTAGATATCATCATGCTGAGAAATATAACGGATTTTTTTAAAGTGTCCA
>JAPDSC010138563.1:0-14277 GCA_026290005.1 Latrodectus geometricus
TCACAGATAACAAAGTAAGAACATTAATTAGTCTATAAATCGTTCAACTGTGCCGAGCTCTACAGTATCACTGAAACATGTATTAATGAAATGGTGCATGTCCCTTTCCTCTCGGATACTACACAATTGGCAAAGAGGGCTTGGCACACTCACACCGATAACAAAAACAAAACCACAGTCGGTGTATAAATCATTCATTTGTTACCGAGATCTCTTGTATCACTGCCACATGTATGAATGAAGTGGTGCATGTCCATTTCCGCAATCGCATGGTGTATGTCCAGTTGGCAAGGAGGATTTGACAGTAATTTTATACGATATACATACTTGTAGAGACAATCGTGGCCAGTTACTTGGCGAAAAATTGCAATCGATCTGTCCCTTGACTAAAATGGAATATTTGTGATTTCATATAACCATTTCTTGTTTAAGTTTGTCTCTTTTATGTTTTTACAAAAGTGTTCTCTAAAAGATTTTAAATGAACTAATTTGCCGGTATAAAATGGAATTCGTTCATCTGTTCTTTGTAAAATTTTGGCTGCATTCTTTGTCAAGGAATCAGCTAATTCATTTCTCGGGAGTCCATAGAGTCCCACTGGAAAGCAATATAAAATTAAATCTGAAGGCCATACAAATCTTTAAAATGTCAGGTGATACATGAGCTTCAGATGAAGCAATAGTTAGAAGGGAAACCGTAGAATCTGACAGTACACTGCTCAACACAATTAATCGATATTGCTGTTTTAGGTGGATTTTGTGGTTGGGAAACGTTTTAGCTGATTGATACATGGTCGACAGACGTAGTAGGTTAAATGAGAATATATCACACATGTTTGGCAGAAAAAAATGCATTTTATTGCGCATTTGTGTACAAAAAGAAAAAAACACAATTTGTGCATATGAGAAAAAAATAATAAGAAAAGGTGTTTTTTTCAAAGGAAATTATTTTCAGTAGGAGGTATGGTTTCCACGGACGGCCAACAACGTTGAATAGCTTTAAAGTATGGAGTCAATATTGTTGTTAATTCTGTCCCACTCTTTTAGAAGAGCTCTTTCCAGTTCTTGGAGAATTTGTTGGTGTGGCTGGTGACCAACAATTCGTCTTCCTAGAGCATTCCAAACGTGCTCTATTGGATTCATGTCAGGAGAACACGCTGGCCATTCCATTCGTATGATTCCTTTCCTCGTAAAGGAAATTTTCCACCAGGTTAGCACGATGTGGCCTGCAGTTATCGTCCATTAAAATGAAGTTATCTGTGATTGCTGCAGCGTTAGGGATTACAATAGGTCTAAAGATCTCATCTCTATATCGGCGACAAATCGGAGGTCTATCCCGAATGATATTGAGGTCTGTGCTCCCGTCAATTGAGATGATACCATACGCCGACTCTCCCCCACCACCCAAATTGACACTTTCCTGCACGAACACTGGATTATTCCTACTGCCAAGGTCCTGCCAGATGAAAATACTCCTATTATCAGGATAAGCAGAAAAATGGGACTCGTCAGATAAAAGAACATTGCTCCATTCATTTCTCCTGCAGCTCACATGCTCTGTTACCCACTCCCTGAGGTCACGACGATGCTTTGGTGTTAGTTCAATATCCGTCGTCGAGCATACAGACCTACACCATGGAGCCAGTTTCGGACAGTCTGAGTTGAAACCGTGGTGTCAGCAAACGAGAGAAGGTATTGTTGGAGAAGAGTAGCGTTCATATTTCGGTGTCTTCGAGCCGTTAACACTAAATAACGATCTTCATTGAGCGTTGTTGCCCGTCTATGACCTTGCCCTGGTCTTCAGCCTGAACTTCCAGTCAGCAAAAAACAGTTCCAGATCCTGGAAATCACACTTAGTGACACTCCAATGGCTTGTGCTACTTCGGCTTGCGTTTGGCGCCCTTCTAACCTACCAACAACTCTCCAAGCTTCTGAATCAATTAAATGACTTCCCTGAGACATCGTGCTCATCGAAACAAAGCAGTCACTGAATGTCGATCATCGGTGATTTCATTGACTTTTATTCAGTTGAAAGTCAAGTTTCATTCACTGCCGCTAAAGCAATGTTTTTGACATCGAACTCAAAATTAGTATACTACACAGTTTGAAAATCAGAAAAAATTGCATTTGTGATTCTCTTCTTTTCTTTTTGGTAACAAAAAAGTTCGCTAATATGTTTATTTTATATAAAACTTACAATATCCTTTAATTGTTTTGAGCAGTATATAACAGATCTTAAAAAATTTTCAAACTAAATAATAAAAATAAAATGTAATATTTGTTTTACTTTCATATAGGCAATCAAAATTTGTAAAAATATAAAAATTATTTGCTATTTAATTAAAATATTGTATTGATTACCATTTAGCTCATTTTTTAAGGAAAGGAGCTGTGCGAATTAATAAAAGTTTTTAAAGTTGGAGAATAAGATTTAAATTTAGTACTTCTTTTGCTTTAACTAATTGAAAATTAGTGTAACTCACACTCACAAATAAAAGGAAATTTCTTTCTTACCACATACATTCTTCAATAATTTATATAAATTTAATTTTAAAAAAATTTGATTGATTTGATTCTATTAAAGACAATTTAATTACATTTAATTTGAAAAAATAGTATTGAAAGAATTTGGTGATTATACATTTAAATAAAATTACTTAAAAAAATTTTAATTGATTAAATTTAATTTAAATAAAATTTATTGATTCAAAAATTTGAATATCTTCCAAATTAGTTTTGACTAATAAGGAAGTAAAATCAAATATTACATATTTGCTTGGACAAGGGCTCATATATGGTGATATTGTAAACGTTTCCTGAAATTATCTTAAACAATTAATGAATTTAAAATATCAGTTAATGAAAATAATTCCTAGATGAAAGAAAATATAGAAATAATATCATTCTCAGCAAGACGAAGCTAAATTTCTTTGATTTCCTTTTTAATAAAAAAAAATTTAATGTGCTGTGTTTTCTATTTTTTATTCTTATTTTATTTCTATTGTTGATTCGAAATAAGTTTATATCATCAGTTAAGTTCAAAATAAAACTTTTTTCGTCAGATCATGGAAAATGATGATGTTTAGAGCTGTGAATATTGACTCCTAATGTATATATATATATATATTAAAATCCGCTTTATATATATATGTTAAAAGGATAGTGCTTAGATTCCTTTGCGGATATAAACAGCTTTTGTAATTTTCTCTAACTTTCTTTAAATTAACCGGAAAAATATTTTTGATAGAAATGAATGCGAAGAAAAATTTTTCTATATTTTTTATTTGATTTACTGATAATTACAAATGTTAACGATAATTACTATATTTCTAACACATATTAAATGAGCTAGAATGTTCTTGTTAGTAAAAAGAATATGATATAATGGTGATTAGTTGTTAAATTTCCCTTAAAAATTCCTATGCAACCTAGAATATGATCAAGAGAAGCTGTGGATGGATACACCATTTTTGCAAGTGGGATAGACATTTCTGTCTTATCAAACTACACACTTTTTGTAGCCATATTTTCGTTAGCGATGGCCTGGTTGGTTAGGGCATCGTTCCCGTTACCAAACGGTGGCGAATCCCGGATTAGACGAAGATCCGTCGTGTTCACTGATGACGACTGGGGCATGTTAAATCCGTTGGGTCGCAATGCCCTCCATGTTCACATTACAAATTAATGCCTCTGGGGTGGTTGGAGCCAGGCTTTGGGTCTTCACTGGTTTCAATCTCTAAATTGGAAGATTCAGGTGGTGCTGCCATCTATGAGCCAAAACTCGTACTTCCACCTTCGCATGAAGGTGCTGTATTAAAAAAACAGAAGACGTTCCCTCTCTGCCTTGATTTGCCTGGTCTCTTTGTTTGCGTTGCCAAGTGTCATTAACAACAACAACAACATTTTCGTTAAGCCAGATAAGTCTGGAAGCAATGGATATTTGATTTACGATAGATTTCCCGGGGATGTTCCTGTATATCAATGATGTGTAGGTGGAATATGGTATACTAAATTCAAATTAGATTTTGATTTGAATACAGTTCTTAATATGTAAGTGCAGAGCCAATGGCTGTTTCGTTCTCATTACCGGCCAGTCTATAGGGATCCACTGTTGCCATCTTATTACAACTGAGTTTAACATGTGATGGCCTATTGGCAATGGACATCATGGGTCTGAGACATCTTTAAGCGTTTGAGTGAAATATATACTCTGGATTCATCGTTTGGGGTGCAACAGCCACTGTGATTCTGTAATGTATTGTGGCTGTCTAATAAAATACTTAGTTCCCCAATGTCACAATCATAAGACACTTGTAGAATCAATCCCTACAATAATCGCAATTAAAAGCCCTAAAAACAGAGCAAGTGTCAAGTTTGTGTTGCTTTATTGAAGCCTGAAAGGCGGGGGGGGGGGGGTCCGAATAAAAATTTTGCTGATATTACGTTCTTCTGTATGTCTACTGTCCAAAAAGATCTGAAGTTCAGCTTCAGGAGTGTAATTTACAGAATCTATTTAAGATTTATTTTCATAATGCAAACGATTTTAGATTAAAGTAAAAGAAAACTTTCTATAGTGATTATTACAAATAAACAATATGAGCATCTTAATAAATCAATAAATTAAATGATAAAAAATCTGATCATGCATATTTGACAACAGAAATTTTCCTCTTTCAATTTATTTATAGAAGTTTCAGCAATGTGATTTTTAAATAGTATTATCATAATCTTTTTAAGACTTCTTTATAATTTCATGAATAAAAATATCTTCAAATATTAAATTGAAATTAATCAAAATTTAGAATGATTATGAATTATATTCTCCTATTTAGGAGATAAATTTTAATTTTAATCATAAACTGAGCGATATTGCACAACATCTAAATAATTAGACATTTAAGCTGTCTGTTTTTGTACATAGTTTAAACATAATGCTTTAAGCCTATTAAAAATTTTATTTTCAAGGACTATTAAAACATCTCCTACATTTATTTGTTTTCAATTACTAATTTTATTTATGTAAAAGAATGCAAAAATGAAATTTAAATTTGAAAATGGTGGTGATACTTTCCATTCATAAAATTTAATGTTTTAAGTACATATATTAATTTATTTAGTACATACATATATAAAATTGTTTTAATGCTACAAAATGTTGCATAAATAGCTTAAAGTTATTATCTTAATTCAACTGCGTAATGCTATCAGATTTAAATTTTCACAGTCATAGAATCATGCTATTGAATTTCGACTGTCACGAATCTTTCCAAACAGATCCAATTATTGTTTTTTATTTCCTTCATACCTAAATTTTTTGCAAAACAAAATCTCTCAAAATAGAATTTGAATTTACTGTAACTAAGTTCAATAAAAAATTTATTAATTGGAAAATTCGTGAAAAGTATAATAGAGTTTTTAAAATTATGAAAGTAAAAAAAAAATTTAAATAAATTGAAAATAAACGATTGTGAAAACTAAAATTATGTTGAAATGAAATTGTCATCTTAAAACTTTTTTTGTTATAAGTGAAAAAGCAGAAATGTTTAAAAAATGATAAAGAGTAGTTATAACTATATCGGAAGATAATATAATAATCTCTTGATATTTTTTAATAAATTTTGGCCTTTCTTACAGCTTGAAATAAAATTTTATTTGTATATTTATATGCCAATTAATCATTTAATTAATTTACATAAATATTTAGCACTTTAATTCTAGTTACAACATATTTTATCAACAAATATTTATCACATATATAATTCTAACTTTTTTACCTATAAATTATTTATTACAATAAGAGAAAACCTGTGGAAAAGTTGCGGTAAGAAACAAATTATAATGAAATTATATATTAATTTTCAATTCATAACATATAGTGCTCCATTGCAGCGTTTAAAATTTTTTTCAATTATTAATTTTGTTTTTCATGATAATTTAAAACAGTATCAACGACTTATAAAATTATGATATATATATTTATCTCGTTAATAATGTTTCACTTCTGCTTAATTAACAGCTAATGTGTAATTATTTTAAATGAAATAAAAACTAATTTATTTTATTGAACACATTATTACACATAACACATTATAACACATTATTTTATTTTATCTAAGCACAATGTCCTTTCCCAAAGTATATAATTTGGGGGGGGGGGATAATAATTAATGACATATATTCAAAAGTTTATTTTTAGTACACTTTTTTGCTTACTTTTAACCAACATTCAATAATAAATAATTTCTAAAAATAAATTAATAAAAGCTTAAATATTAACTATATAATGTGCTCATTTTTTTCAAAAAATAAAAGCTTTATCACATGAATAACTATTTTGTATTTTGAAATCTCTTTATTTTCATTTTTAGCATTTTTTTTTTATATATTTTAGACCTTTATAATTAAATTTTTATATTTAATTAAATGTAAAACTTTTTAAGTTTTATATTTAATTTTAATTTAGGAAATAATAAAATTACTAAATCTTGCATATCAGTTGCATAACAATGTATTTTAAATCGGTGAATACTTTACTAAGTACAATTCCAATTATGTAATGCTTAAGTTAATTTCATGAAAATAAATTTTATTAAAATTCAATTAACAGCAAAATTACAACAAAAATTCAATTATTTTCATAAAATTAATTTTATGTTGTATTATTAACATCTATAAGACTGTCTAACCATCAGTAATTTTTTACAAGAAAAGATTTAAATTTAGTACTTGTTTGTATATAACATTGAATATAAAGCAAATGTTTCGTTGATATTCAAAACATTTAGTTGTCATAATTGTCAATAGATGACAGCACTTGCAGCGCTTTCATCATAAATTTGTAAGGCTTTAATGATAATTTTAAAATAGGTTTTACCTTACCTTACAACGAAGTGCATACGCTATGAAACAATGTTCACATAAAATATTTTATTATTAAACGTGTTTAAGGCAGAAAAGAAAAATAATGTTTTATCATTAATAAATGGATTTACATCTGTGCCTTAAAACATATTTCATTAGAAGATTCTAAAAATTTATTGAATATAGTTAAATAAAAGTTACAATTTTGTGAGGTTTATTTATTAACTTAGTAAATTCAATTTAGTATTTATTAAATTTGTTCTTTTTCGTATTTCATATCAGTATATATTATCATAATAAAACAAAATTAGTCTAGATTTAAAAACCAAAAATATTTTTTAAATTTTTATTTTTATAGTCTATTATGGAGTATGTATCGTAAATTGGGTTTGAAATATACTCAAAAAAGTTTCTTATGTACCCACGGACAATTCTTTTCTTTCTAACACATAATCCCTTTCTTACCGACAGATTACTATACGCAAACAATTTAATAATTCTAATGCATTACAAATTCACAAACTCAAAATAAATGAAACCAGAAAAATTATTGAGATATTAATGTACCTAAAATAAATTTTGTAATGTATTTATAATTCTTGAATTTTTAAGTAAAATTTTAAGTTTTATTAATACTTTTATGTGCAATTTATTTTTACTTATATGTACTAAGTTTCTAGAAATAATTACAAGCAATTTTTTTGTTTTATAATTATGAAATTTGTAAATACAAACGATTTTTGAGACCATGTTAATAATAGAAAAAAAAGTACATCTAATTTTAAAAAGATAGTACAGTCTGAAGCATACAATAACATTTTAAGAATTATTTTGAATAATAAACATCAGTTCGATTTGAAACTACATTTAATTATGTATATTTTTGACTTTTGAATCAACGATACATGAAAATAACAGCAATGCAGCATTGATAGTAACTAAATTGATAAACAAATATAAGTTTAAAGAAAAAATAAACTTAGGAAAACAAATTAAATATTTTTCATCTAAATATGACATTATTTTTTGCTAAGGTAGTTAAGCGTTCTGCAATCCATATTTTCTTAATGCGCCACCCAACCTATCTAGTGGTTAGAGGTGACTGACTACGGATGAGGAGGACCTGGATTCGAATCCCGGCTCGAGCATGGATGTACTTTCTCTTTCTCTCTCTCTCTCTCTGTGTTTCTTGTCCTTTCCTCAGATGATGGATGAATGTGGCCCGTCCTATAAACGGGTTTGTGGTGGTGTGGCGTGGGCGATGCTACTCGTACCTCCGTAACTTGGTTCACAGGTAACGATAAAATGAGTAGCAGTTTCCGGCCTTGTTGCGGCGAATGGGCTGATGCACTTACTTGCTCAAGGGTGCTTGCCATTAGAAATAAAAGAAAAAATATATTTTCTAAATGCTACGCTGTAAATTTTTTAAAACTTCATGTTAATCCGTTTATCATGTGTAATGTATTAAGTCAATATGTGAAACTGTCAAGTTCCCGTCCAAAATTGAATTAATTAAAATTACAATCTGTTTGGTTACAGATAAATTTCTCTATACATAGAATTTGAAAAACAGATGTTATATTTTAATTAAAATTTTAGCTTTTAGACGTAGCAAATTATTACTTATACTTGTTTTAAATGATTCTGATTAGAAAAACAACTAAAATATCTGAATAAAATTAAACTTTTGAACATATGCTATTTTGTTTAACATTTTATAGTTAACTGATAAATTGTACTTACTGAAATTGTAAATGTAAGTACAATAATTATGCTATAAAGAGAATCATTATTGAAGCGTATAGAATACGCTTAGTATGAGAGAATATTCAGGAAGAAAATGTATCTAAACATTATTCATCAATTAATTGGTTCACATAAACTGGCTTACCAAATTGATTTTAAGAACAAATTTGAATTAACTGGCACCAAATTGAATGTTAAAATGGATTACGACTTTTTATAAGTTATTTACATTGACCCAGACTAATTAACAGCATATCAATCGAATGTTATGGAAATTTTATAACGTTTACCAAAAGGGTTTCTTTTAGGATAGACTTAGCATACACACAGAATAATATTCATGTAACCAAAAAATGATGCCCAGAACATTGTTAAGCACTAATACTAAGAGAAAAAAATAGTTGTACCTTCTAAATGATTATTTAGCAAGTAAACTAAATTTTGAAACCTGCATTTACTCTGAAAACAAATAATTTTCTTTTGATTAATTATTGCTTGACTAGAAATCGGTACTTTTCACCTCAAAGAGAGAAATATCACCTCTAGCATACACATAAAAACATTTTTCAACATCGTGTACTGAAAAATCTATTGATCGAAGGATGTTAAAAAAATTTAATTATACAGTATGCAATAAAATTAGTATCCAGTTTCCTGGCGGCAGAACTTTTCATAAACTGTAAAATATATTAATGTGTTGTAAAGTATTTACATGTTGGGAAGTATTTTATAGTTCAATGCAAATTGAAGCTTTGACCACACAAACCGTTTATAGCACTTTAGCGGCCGCATTCACCAACCAGAGTTAAACGAGGTTTCAGGGTAAAGGACGAGTTAAATTCACCACGACAAAAACAGCGATTATCTCACCTAAATGGATCCCTAGAATAACCCTACGATTTCGGAGTGTTAACGCCAATCTCTTCTCTAGCCAATCAGAAGACGTCTTACATGACGTAATCGGAAAACTCCTAAGTTGTTTTACACGAGAATTTCCCCGCTTCGTGAATAAGAATCGGCGAGTCATGCTAGAGTTGAGTTATATCCGAGTAAGGCTACATTCAAGTTAACCCGTGTTTGTTGAATACGGCAGTAGAAGTTAAAGCTTAATTGCCTTTTCAGAAGACTTTTCTTAAGAAATAGTTGTCTTTACATGCCTCAAGGAAAGAAAATCACAAAACCTAAGCGCATCCGTTTCAATAGATATAAATAAAGAATATAAGAATTCAAAATCCATCTTTCATTTCTTTATAGTGGTGGATCAAACTTGGCACATTTATCTAGGAAAGGCTCTGTTTCAGCATTTAACAATACCGAGTACATGAAATCATGTTTTTAATAGGATCCTATATTTATCAATTATTGGACAACGGGAATTTAGATAATTTTCAGACATCCAAAAGAAAATTATAAAACCAAATGAAATATATTTTAAAATTTTAAGTAAATAACTTAGTAAAACAATTCTGAACTTAATCATATATGTGTTCTCCTTCAAATAATTTGCAGAAAAACATTTTACCAAAATAAATTATTTAACATAAAAAAAGAATAAGAAATCATATCTGGTTTTTATGTAATACATTATATTTAATACAGCATTTTGCATGTTTAAAATCTGTCACTGGATTCCTTGATTTGATCTGACTCCGTCAGACATCTTGGAGATATAAAACAACTTAACAACCTGTTTAAAATAACATGTGAAAGTAATAAATGATTTCACATTATTGTAAAAAATAAAGGATATTAATCAAAATAATAAGCATAAGTCACTTTTGTATTTCCTTTCTTCCAAACTTTTATCATAATTCTTTATTTTTATATTCTACTATTGAATTCGGGAAACATTTTAGTAAGCGTTTTGTTGATTTATACATACTTTCTTTCTCTGTCTATAATTAATGTTCATAATAAGAGGGATAAATTTTATTCACTCCTATTTTTATTCAAATATAACATTTTATTCAAATATCTTAATTTAAATATGTATTTATAAATACTCAATAATAAAGTTGCATATCTTGTATAGAGCTGGGAATATAAAATCAAATGATAAATAGTATTCTAATATTATTAATTTAAATGAAAAATAAATAAAAGCATCATTTTAATTTTTATATTTTATTTACAAATGAAAAAGCAAACATTAAAGAACTTACGAATCATTATATATATATATATATATATATATATATGTTTATTAGTTAATTAATTTATTAGTTATGTTAGTTTCTATGTTAATAATCTACTGTCGTATAAACCTGATACAACTATCTTTCAGGCAAGTAGTTCATTTAATGGCAAAAAGAGTGAGACTTTTTTAGAATTCATTCAGCTTAACAAATATCAACATTTCTCTGAATATAAAATGCTTTATATAAAAACGAGAATACCAAATAAAATCCCTAATTACATTATAGTTGTGAAAAAAACCAACTATACAATACATGTCCTTACATAATTTTTAGATTTTTTAAAGTTGTGAGATAACGTTAACGAGTTTTGTTGAACATTGGTGTTTTTGCTGGTAAACCCTGGTAAAAAAATTCCTTAAAACTATTGAAAACAGTTGAGTTTCATTGTTCCAGTTTCAAGATAACAGTTGATCTTAATGAAAAAAGTTCTTTGAACCGTTAATCCAGAAGTTAGACAAAGAGAATTGCTTCAAACTTAACAATGATGAATCAGCATATGTTTTAACGAAGAAAAATAAAATAAAATAAAAAAACAGTAAAATATGTTAATTTCCCAAAAAGAAAGAATAGAAAAAGGCAACTTTAAAATGAATTATTTTCTAATTGAAATTTCCACATTAATTTTTATGGCTTGAGCTACATATTAAATTATTTATTTAAATAATTTCTTTACATTTTTGGATATTATAAAATAAATGTTTAACACATTTGAAGCTAAAAATGAAAAGAAATTGTGATAGATAATTTATTCAAAATTTTTTATCTTTTATGTAAACAAGTAATAAAATATATAATGTAAAAATAATGAGACAATGAGACAATTTGTGTTATTTTATTAAAAAAAATTGTTAAAATTAAATCAAAAGTTAATATTATTATGAATTTTTATGAAAGATTCAAAGTTAAATAAATCCCTAAATTAAGACTTAATAAATATTTATAAGAAAGTATATCTGCACCAGTTAATCTATTGCTTTACTCATTAATCCTTAAACATTTTTTTTTGCAATTTTGACCAAAATATAGCAAAAATAATATTGTATAACAGAAAATTTTTCGATACACATTTAATATTAACTTTTTCTATTTATCTTACATATGCTTTACATGAATTAAAAATTTTCCATCTAATTTTTATTTTTATTTTTAATTCACTGATTGTTATTAGTATTTATATGAAAACCCATGATGAAGATAAAAATAAATTTACATTGTAATAAAATTAGTGACACATTTTTCTGAATCGATTTTTTAAATTATTTCTTTTTTGCTAAAAAGTAATTTTTTTTATCATCGTCTTCAGATATGAGTTCTGCTTTTGCTGATGATTTTTGCATTTTGCTTTTGACTTTTCTCCACATGAAATTAAAACAATTTTTTACATAAAAGTACACCAATAATTTATCTTGGAATTCATAAAAACTTGCAAAAATAGCAATTAATATTTATAATGCAATAGATAGTTAAATAAATGATATAATGAAAGAGTAGTTGTTTTTATTCAAATTCTGTATTTTTGAAAACACACTTTTACTTTTTAGCATGTAAATCCTCAACTTTCGTCCAGAGTTTCTGTTTAAAAAGTACATATTGCATTATAAATATTAATTGCTAATTTTTCTAGTTCTTGAGAAGTCAGAGAAAAACTTTTATTTACAAATTACATCTTTTTCTCACTCTACCTAATATCTTGAAAATTTAAAATTTTCACCTCTTTAAATTTTCTCAAATATTTTTCGAGTAACAATGAAATTACAATTTGTAGAAATCTATGAGAATTAAATATCTACCATGTTACTTAAAAATTTTTTAGATAATATTTAATATTTCATAAGTTGGAGAAATTTAATATTGTTTCATATTATGCCAAATATATATACAAAGTGCCAAATATATATGTATCCGACTGATTGTAAGAGCGTCGTGTTCATCGATTTTTCAATCGATTCTCCAGCTAAGGCACTATATCTATATATATATATATATCACTTATATCTGCATACTAGAGACTGACATTTTCAAACTTTTTTATGTACGATTCAATTTCATTAACCATATGTGATATGAAACAGTAAAAAAATTAATTTTTAGATACTTGCTTGCTCATTATATTTAATTTTTTAAAAGAACCGATTACCTTTGTAGCTTGTTGGTACTGATTATTTGATGTCATAAAATATATTTTGCTTTGAGTATAAAATAAAAATTTAAAAGATTAAAAGAAATGTGATTCGATCTCATAAATTTTAGACTTTATCAAGCTTTTCATTGGTGGACCTTTTGTACATGCTGACTTTCATATTTTATTTCCATTATCTTTTCTCCTAACTTACTTTTAACCGTAACTTCTGCTGAACACTTTACAATGTCCAGCTTTAGTTTTATAGATTGAATTCAGATAAAAAAATAAATATTGTCTCTTTCATCGAAGTAAGGCTGCCTATTGTGATGATACACTTGAAAAATTTCGTACTTAGAGGAAAATGAGTTTTGTTCTGAAATAAAACGTCGGTTTATAGTATTTTTGTCTAAAAATTAATACTATTTAATGTACATGAATCTTTGCTTTACATGATATTCTCTAATTTGTTAAGATGTCACTCAGTTAGTTATGTATTATTTTTTCTGTTAAAGCGCAGTGTAAAAAATTGCTTATGTTGGAAAATGAAAGAAAATATAAAATATTTAATTTATTAAAAATTCATGTAAGAAGAAGAAACAATTAGCCATTAGAAAGCTATTGCGCAGAAAAGTATCGAGGATATATTTACAAAGTTCTTATCTACTTTTGAATCATATTCATAAGTAGCAGATTAAACAATGGAGTTGTTATACAAGCGTCTTTAAAAAAATGAAGTGGAAAAAGAAATTACAGTCTTCCATAACTTAACTCCACACCCATCTTGATTCCAAAATGTGTTATGAAGTTACAGCTCCCATGACTCCAACGTTCTTCAAAACTCTTGTTTTCCGTTCAGAATTTTTTAGCTTTATTTTTAGTTTCCATAAAATGATGCTGCATTGCTTCATGAAAAATAATTAAATGGATGAAATATTAGACCATCTGCTGTTTTGTATTGGTGATATAGAATATTTTCTAATTTTAGCCAAATTCACATAACATTCATTCTGTAAACAAGAGCCTGTTGGCTATCAATAGGTTTGCCCTTTTTGGCCTGCAGCAAATTATTTGGGCTTATGATTGGGTCAATAATATAAATGCCGCGTTATTTTAGTTGTACGGCCCTGTTCTGATCCAATGCGAAGTTGCTACAAATGAAAAAATGATAGCGTGAGAGAGAAATTTTATCAGTAGTTTCCCATGTATTATCATCTACGTGTCCTTTTTCATATGACAAACAAAAGTAACTTTAAGGGCATAAAACATCAATTTTTTATTATTTCTACGGTCATTAATAATTTTCTTCATGTAGGGTTATTTTAGAAATGTTTAAATATATATATATATATATAT
>JAPDSC010138563.1:14377-35901 GCA_026290005.1 Latrodectus geometricus
TATATATATATATATATATATATATATATATATATAAATGTGTGTGTATATATATTAGGTTGGGGAAAAAGAAATCCATTATTTTTATGTGAACTTTATGTAACTTCTTTTGGATTCACTTAGTAAAAAAGTTTAAAACAGCTTTCATGTAGATTTTTATGTCTTGCGCGTTACGACTGCTGACATGCGGTTAACTTCGATCATTTTTGATATTTTATAGACATTTTCGACAATGCTGTATTCACGTGGGAGGTGCATCTCTAACATGAAAAATACCCGAACGGAATCGATGAAACAACAATTGTACGTAACTGGTTGTTACAGTCTTATATAGGACGATAAACACCTTTCACAATTTTAGCCACCTGGCAATCTTTTTCGCCGTTACAAGAGAAAAACGAAAATGTATCAAATTTTCTGTTGGTTGTCTTCCATTTTTGAAACCTTGTATTCGTAACTGAATGAATCAAAGAAAAAACCGCAAGAGGATATTTTAGTGTCAAATGTCACCTTTCCAAAGAGCATAAATCTAAAATTGTTTGGCAGATACCTCACGAGATATCGATCACTACAGACGTCTACCGAAACAATAATGGATTACTTTTCCCCCAACCTAATATATAAATGTGTGTATATATAAATTAAACTAAAATTGAAATGTTTAATATATTTTTTAATAAAATATGTATTGTTCTCTTAAAATGTACTGAATGTAGTTTAGTATTAAATGTACTTTTAATTATAATAAACAATTAGATAAAAACTAATATAGATTTTAAAAAAAGAACTTCCAGATCTATCATTAGTAAGTGAACAATGTTTGCTACGCAAATTTTACAGACTTATTTGTTCTAACAACTGAAAAAAACTTTTTATATTCTGTTAGATTAATTTCTAATCTATTGTATAGAATAGAAATTTATATATTTTTTAAAATTTTTTAAATTAATTCTTATATTTCTTTTTATTACAAATTTACATTTTTTCTTATAGTATTTGTACTAATTTTTACAGATGATTATATCTGAAATATGATATTATATATATTTTATTAATTTTTTAATAACTGTGTAAACAAACATTAACTTATAAATAAAATGTGAACTTAAAAATGTGTACAAAAGTCTACTCTAATTTTCTTAAGAAACTAGTATTGATTTATGCAGTTACTTTGTAACATATTCACATACATGTTTTGTTTTTGAATCAAAATTTTTTGCATTAAATATTTATTTATTATTTAAAATTCATTTTTATTTACTATGGTAGTAGGGAAATAGTAGTATCATGCCTTGAAAATAATTTCTATGATCATACAAAAATAAATTTAAATGACTTTCAAGGGGACTTAATGAACATTGAATCAACAATCACGTAAATTTATAGCAGCATTATAAATAATATCAGTTTTTAAAGTATTCACTTTTTTTAATCAAGTAGTCACAATTATACAGCAAAATAATCGCATGAAAACTATAATGATACTTTTTATAATTAACATTCAGTTAACAAAAAAGCAGGGTTGACCTCCAAGAATCTCCAAAAATAAAGAAAAATAAAATCTTGAGGAATTCCCTACATAAATAATCATGTGACATAATTTGAACATTTCCGATAGTAATGGAAGTATTAGATTAACTGAAAAGTAATGAAAATATGAAACTAATTTTAAAAATGTCTTACCAAACTCATTTGATCATTTAAAATTCAAAATGTGAAAGAAACTCATATTTCAAATTGATGTAAAACGTAAAGAATCCTATTTGAGAAGCACTAAACTTATTAGCATGAAGATAAAACAGTTATGTCATTCATTTAAATATTATTAAAATATATACTTATTAAAATGTTGTGTATACGTACATATTATTTTATCATTATAATTGTAATATTATTATGCTGTAGATAGTATAATTATATACTTTATTAATCTCTTAAATTTCACCAAGATAATTATTCATCAAGTAGCAATAATTGCGCAAATTTTGCTGACCAACAATTTCATTGCCATTACTAGCCAGAACTAATGATTATCCCTTTGCTCTGATCCGGTTAATATTAATCAACGTTCTCATGTGACCGATTCATCAAATAATGTGAATTGTTATGTCCTGCAGCGGACCATCTTTATGCTTGCATTTGTGGTTTTAAGCAGGTTTATCTTTCCTTAAATTTTACATCTTCACTTAATTAAATTTGTTCACTTATAGTTACATAATAAGTATTTAAAATATTATTTTCAGTTAATTCAAATACCCTCTTATAGGAAAGTATTTAAAATAGATTATTTTTTTTATTTCCAATTAGTTGTTTCCATAAAGTAATAATTTATAATGTAATATTTTCTTATTGGTATAATAAATGCTGTTATTATAGAATATATTTCCATTATAGACATTTTAATATTTTTTAAACATTATTTTAAATAATATATATATTATTTAAAATAATTAAAATGAATGAATATTTTACACACACATATATGTATGTGTCACGATTGTGATACAAAATGTTTGAATCTCATCTATCTAGATTTGGACCATTCATTCAATTTATTTTTATAAAAATATGGTCTAACTTGTATTTTTTTAATTGATTTTTAAAGAATTGAAGTGGTTTAAATGAATTATTTTGACAAGAAGTCCTTATTGTTAAATTTAAAATGTCTAAGAACGATCAAGGTTTTTGTTTTGGAAAATTCAATAAGTAATAAACATCATTATCCTGTTACATTGCCTGTTATGATTATGATTATTTTTTTTAAAAAACTTCTTCTGTCTCCTATTAATTAATACAAAGTAAGTAAACATTTCTTTGATGGAACTAAAATAAAACTTAAAATGTTCTTATTTGAACCAAATTTTATAATTAAATAGAAATTAGTTAATTAAATTATATTTTTATATTAAATTTAGCAACTGATATAAAATTAGAAATAAATATTTGTTTATGTAATAAATATAAATTTTTTCTTTTAATGTTTTTAACTCATGATATTACATGTATACATATTTCAATCATATATTCATGAATGTTTCATATTTTTATACAATTGTTTTAATCTAATCATCGCTTAATACTCTTTAATAATTTATACGTCAGAGATGATGTATTTGTTATATACCATGAATAAACATTGAAGAAGTCTGTTCCTTTCTCTAATCATTTTCTCTTTGATATACGCCCTCAGATAGATTAAATTCAGAGAAATATCCACTCTATCCTGCAGCTCTCAGAAGTATAGTGAGTGTACCTGGGGAAAACACCGGAGAAGGATCTTCTGATAGTATAATGGATGAAACAGCTCTTCCTCCTCAAGATGTCACCTAAGGATGGTGAGATATGAACAGGAGGAAGTTGCATGCTGAATAAGAGAGCTATTTTCGCTTCTGATGAAACTTGTCATCCTGATAGCTTTTGGATTATCATTTTGTAAACGAGAGTAAGAAAGGTTGTTTTACATCGCAAAATTATTTCCTGTGAGAATTCCTGTGAGACTTTAAAAGGAGAATATTGAACATCTTCCTGTCATATTTACGAAGTCTAAATGCATATATTATTAAAATAAGTGGAAATATTTTTATTATATTTTATTTTGGATGAGTATGGGAGATTATGCGCTGATCGACTTCAAACAATTTAGCTAAATGATTTTTGATCTTTAAAAATGACATTCTTACAGGTTTTTTAGATTTGTTTTTGAAATCATGGTTTGTAATAGACACAAATGCATATATAAAGTATCTTAAATCCCAATATTGATAAGAATTTAAGCAAAAATTTCTTAACATTTATTTAATTTTGATGTTTTATAAGAAAAATATTAATCTAAAGTATTTCCTTAAATAGTTAGAAAAATGAAAAAAAAAAATTATTAATTTTGTTCAATCTAAGGAAAAGAAAACTATATTATTAACATATAAACCTTTCAAACAATGCATTTAACTATTTTCAAGGTTCATGTCATCGAATTTACATTTCAAAAACTCCTGTCATCTGACTTAATACAAAAAAAATACTATGCATAAAAAATTCAAGGTTTATATCTATCTATCTATCTATCTGTATATATATATATATATATATATATATATATATATATATATATTAAATATAATGCATATTCAGAGAGTTGTTAAGTCATATAATGGTCAACGTATTTAAAAAAAATTAAAAATTAAATAAAATTTAAATTTATTTCCACCAAAAAAGGGGCTCTAAATATTCATGAAATTTTGATCAACAGTATCGAAAATAATTGAATAATTACAATCTTAAATCTATAGTAAATATACGTGTATAAGGGAAATATTTCATGATCAAATGAAGATGCTGTTATTATACTTCACCGCTGATACAGATGCGTACGAATGCAAGGAAACAGGGTTGGGCGTTAAGAACAACACGATCAATAGTTGACCACTGGGGAGACATTTTTCCTATGTGATTGTTGTTGCTAGTTCTTATGATCCACATACCTAAAATATTTACAGTAACCCAGTGTTTCTCAACCTTTTAGTATTCACGGCCCAATTTTCAATCATAATTTTCATCGCGCCCCCCCTTCCCCACCGCATACAATAAAATATATACAATAATAATGTATTTTGAGTATTTTGGCGCTAAACCTACACTACAACCTTAATTTTAAACTTTACAAATTACCAAGAATACCGAAATTTATTGACATTTTGCAACACCGTTCCTCAGCATTGAAAAACCAAGAATCCTATGCTTTTTTATTGCTCTTGCGTCCCGCCATGTCGGGCATTCTCACGGTTTCGCGAGAAGTTTCGATTTGTCTGGAATTTGTCTGGTCAGCAAAAAATTAAGCTAGGAGCGTGCGCAGATGTGAACAAATGTTTTCTCATAGGGAGAAGGAGAAAGTTCTATGACGCACATTTCAATTCAAGACAATCTCGAGTCGATCCTTCTATCGCTATTGAATCTATTCTGAATGTGTATATTTCGTGTAATTGCAATTCACAGCATTAAATATTCACGGCAGCAGACTTATGCAGAATCATGGATACATTTTTAAACGGGCGTAAGCGAACATTAGACGATAGACAAGCATCAACAAGTACACAGATGAGCGTGGTTCCGAAAATAAAAAAATATTCTCAAGAATACTTAAATTTTGGGTTCACTAGTACTGAAGTAAATGAATAAGAAAGTCCCCTGTGTATCATTTGCTCAAAAATGTTGGCGGCAGACAGCATGAAACCTAATAAACTTAAACGACATTTGGAAACGCTTCATAGTGAGTACGTAAACAATCCCAGAGAATTCTTCGAATTAAAATTAAAATCATATGAAAAGCAAAAATCATTGTTTAAAAAAACTTTGTCTGTGAATGAAAAAGCTTTAATTGCCTCTTACAAAGTTTCATATAAAATAGCCAGATGTAAAACGACTCACACCATTGGTGAAGAGCTTATTTTGCCAGCCGCGATTGATATTGTAGAAATTATGTTTGGAAATAATTTTGCAAAACAAATGCACTCTATACCTCTTTCAAATGATACTGTTGCCAGTCAAATTGCTAATATAGCCGAAGATGTAGAGTGTCAGCTTTTGTCGAAGTTGAGTTACAAATTGTTTTCAATACAACTCGATGAGGTAACAGATAGTAATAAAGATGCTCATTTCATTGCCTATGTGAGATTTTGTGATGATTTGTCAGTAGTAGATGAATTACTTTTCTGCAAACCAATAGAACTCAAAGCAACAGCACTCGCTTTATTTGCTATCTTAAATGATTTTATGAACGAGGCAAACATAGAATGGAAAAATTGCGTCGGAATATGCACGGATGGTGCTTGTTCTATGTCAGGAAGATTCCAAAGTATTCAAGCACCTGTGAAACAAAAATCGCCACAGTGCGTCTGGACACATTGCATGATCCACAGAGAAGCTTTGGCTTCCAAAGAAATGAGTCCTGGTTCGAACATTGTGTTAACTACGGTTGTAACCGTAGTAAATTATATAAAAATGAGACCCCTGAAATCAAGAATCTTTTCCGCACTTTGTAAAGACATGGGTGCAGTACATTCAGCGTTACTATTTTATTGCGAGGCAAGATGGTTATCACGAGGGAAATTTTTGCAACGTGTTTATGAATTAATAGAAGAAATCGCCGTTTTCCTAGAAGAGGAAAACAGATCGGAAGCTGAGAATTTTTGCGATAGTTTATTTGTGTCGAAATTGAGCTACATGGTCGACATATTCGAGAAATTAAATAACTTGAATCTTCTACTGCAAGGAGCAAATATTGGATACGAGTGATAATGTTAATGCTTTTTGTAGGAAATTGGAATAGTGGAGCAGAAATTTAAAGCAAGAAAACTTAACAAAATTTGAATGATTGTATTAAAACTTACAAGGCTGAAGAACAACATGCTAAAGTTGTTTTTGTAACCATTGAAAATCATTTAGCAATGCTAGCAAAGAATTTTAAAAAAGTACTTTCTTGCTGACGACAAACTGATATCAAGTTACAAGTGGGTGAGGGATCCATTTCAAAATACTCCCGAAGGACTCTCAAATGAAGAGGAAGAAACCTTCATAGACATCATGGCAAGCGGCGAAACCAAAAGACAATTTAGTAATAAATCACTCTTTGAATTTTGGGCAGGAGTGGATGATGAGTTTTCTGCACTAAAAACAAGGGCATTTCGCATTCTACTACCATTTTCAACATCTTACCATTGTGAAACTGGATTTTCTGCGGTGGCTTCTTTGAAGACAAAATATAGATCTCAGCTAAATATAGAAAAAGAACTAAGAGTGTCTATTTCTAATATTAAACCCTCCTTCGAAAAACTTTGCTCTGAAAGACAGGCCCAAGGAAGTCACTAATAATTATTACATTTGTTTTTAATTTAGTAAGTTGTTTTAATTTAATAAGTTAATTATTAAATATGTCGAAATGTATTTTGTTTTGTATGTGTGTGTTTGTTCTTTCTTTTCAGTCACTTAATCAATTTTTTTAAATAACATTTTCTCTTGGATATGCTCGCGCCCCCCCATTAGTGTGCTCGCGCCCCCCTAGGGGGTCGCGCCCCACAGGTTAAGAAACACTGCAGTAACCTTCAATCGTCATTGAAAGTGATCACGAGACAAAAAATTAAATATGGTTCATGGACTAGAAAAATCTGTCCACTTGGAAACAAAGTGATTGGGTTTATGTCTAAGTGGTGACGATATTTCATCCTTCGATTGATAACTAGAGATGATCTATAATTATAATAAATTATACTCTGTATCATTAATTATTTTATAAAGGAAGCTTATGATAGGAAAAACAGCAACAAAATGATCATGGAGTCTTCTAATGAGTTCATTGTCGTAATATTTTTAATTGCATATAGATTCATTGATAAGAGAAATTTCTTACAAATATTTTACTGCTTTGCTGGAGATTCATGGTTTGGGGCTGTGTCCACGTAAATTCGAAATTCTTCCTTTTTCGTGACGTGGATTGAAAAGAAGGGTGCTAGCTCATCCACACCTGACCATTTTTCGAAATTATGAGGGTCTTGTTGGCAAGCAAGTGTTACAAACCTAATAAATTTGGCATATTTCAAGCTTTTCATTTATGTCGGAAACAATAAAGGTGTAAAGGGTAAAAATCTACTATACGGTCGCACTTGGCGACTTTTTCAAAAAATCGCAGAAAACCTTGCCAATCTCGCCAATTTTCACAAGCGAGGTCTGTTAGTAAACAGAATATTTCATTTTTCATTGGTCGGTTTCCATTTTGTCAGAATTCCCATTTTTGATTGATCGGAATCTTTAATCTGTGATTGGTCAGAATTTGTTGGCTTGCCAGAAAATGTTGTTTATCGTCAACTTTAGAAAATCGTGCCAAGAGCGACCGTACAATAAATCTGAGCCGGTGTAAAGTTACCACCTTTTGTTGATTGCTTTCTAAACTTATTACTTTAAACGGAATACCCAGGCATTTAATACAAAAATATAAACCTACGAATACGTTTTGAATCAGATATTTTGATGCCTCAAACATTTTATGTTGAATATTTAAAATATTTGAATGCTATTCCAAAACAAGTATTTGTATAGGTAAATAAACAGAATGATTTATTTCACAGATATGATTAATTTTGGAAGACTTCGTATGACTTTACTCACCAAAACTCAGCTGTAAATCATGATTTAACCATTGACATCCACTCAGAATTATTTCCCTTAATAAAATGACTTATCAATGAAATTATTTCTTTTTACTAGTTGATTTGAAACTAATTTGCAATTCTTAAAATACACTAAAATTAAGTTTTTAATATTAGTGTTACTCATTATAAACTGTTATTTAACTGATATTCATTATTAAAAATGATTAATTTATAATTGCAGAGTGAGTTAATAAACTGAAAAGCATAGAACATCAAATTTTATTGTGATATATCATATCGCAAAGGAATTTAAATTTTTGCTTTTCACAAATTTAAAAATTATATTTTTCTTTTTATATATTTTTTATTTAATTTACTTTCGATAAATCAATTAAAAACACTTCTTTGAGCTTCTGACCTAACAGTGGTTAAAATTGACGACATTAGTGTGACGTCATTTCCATAACTGTTTCCAAACAAATACAATGTAAACATTTGTTTAATATTGTATTTAAGAGTGCCTTCTAGACAAACTTGGAGATTTTTGTTTGGTTATCGATTTTATTGGTGATTTTTGTTGGCACAGAACAATAAATTGTTCTGTTGCAACCAGAATACGATTGGAAATAAGCCCAGCTTGGTGATTAACTGTGACTACAATTTGGCGAGAATCAAAGGTTAAGCAAACAAAAGGTTAAAAGTTTTAACAAACACGTTATCCTTAAATAATGAATATCAATTTCAAAAATAACAATTTAAAAATCTATCACCTAAGTCTATGGCAGTTTCAATGATAAATGACGCTTAACAGCAAATGTTTGGAAACAATATGACGTCACAACTAATGTCGTCTATTGGCACCACATTTACAAACAATTACGGAGCAGTATGAATAATTAATCTAAAATACAAATGCTGCCAAAATGATTCATTATAACATCTACTTCTCATTAGTATATTTATTTTATATATTTTGATCAGTAAAAGTCATTCAAATTTGGACCTATTTTAGAACTGACACAGGCGACTGTAATTATACAGCAATAGCTATGTTCACTTTATAAATCAAGGTGATCAGTCAATCACCCTAATTAGATTCAATAATCTTTAATAAATTTTATCAATTCATGACAGATGATACTTTGCTATAATAGTTAAAACGATTAGTAATAGCTTCAACTGTACGTATGGTAAAACTGGAACGGTACAGAGAAGATTGAAGATAAAATAGTTACACATAATTTGATCAACAATTAGTGTTTAGAAAATTTTTGTAAACACTAAATGTTTAATTAAAATTAGAATTACTATGCTTTCACATTTTTATCACGGGAAACGTTTTTAATGACTTCTGCTAAGAAATATGTATTTTTCTTTTATCATCTAATTCTTTCAGTACAAAAGTTTTCTTTTACGGTATACATTCAAAAAGCAGGAAGCTGACTAAGACGTAGTATGATGTTAAGGAAATCAAAAGTTATTATTAGGAAATATTTTGTTTCCTATATTTCATGGTCTAAAATCCATAAATCATTGTTTATTAAATTTAGAAATAAAAATGTCAGATACTCTATTGGTATATTGATTAAATTCTGCTCTTGAAAAATCAGAATATTGTTTTATCTGTTATAGTTAAAATAACTTACAAATTTTAAAGTTTAGATTTTTCAAATTTTTTTCCTTCTATAGACTTTTATTTTGAAATTGTATTGCTTATGTTTCTTTAGCTTCAAAATAAAATACCGATGTTTTTTTTTGTTCATGTCAATAATGTAGAGCTATTGTTTTGTTAGGTTTTTCAAAAGCTTTTTTTGTGGATCCATTTTTGTCTGATATAAATCTTTCAGGAGTAATTCTTCAGCATATGCATCAACACAAAAATGAAAAACTGCCTTGTCTTTGTTTTCTCCTTTATCTTCAGCTGTAAAGGAATGCCTTGTTCTTACAGAGATTTTACATTTTCCCATCATCTGGACAACACCAACATATTTTACAATTCTATCATCTCCTAAAATCTTTTTGGATGCATAAATATTTCTTATCTTACTGTCTTCTATTCGTCAGTTGATTTTAATCATAAATACTTATGACTGCATTAATTAGTAAATAAAAATAAGAATTTTGGCAAACATTAATCAGATATGGAAATAAACTAATAAGCAATTATACACAATCTAATAATAATAATAATAATAATATGATTTACAAATGCAAATTCTAGAAGCCCATCTAGCTGGAAGAAATGTGACTGAAGCATCCTAACTTTTAGATGTTTCTAGATTTACAGTGTTTATAGTACTATAGGAATTTGCCATCCTAAAAGTAAAAAATTGGAGAACAATTACTGGGAGAAAGGCAGATTGGGAAAAGCTTCTGAGGAAAGCCCAGGCCCACAAAGGACTCTCGTGCCAATGCTGATGATGATAGTCTAGACATCATTCATACAGAACTGCAAGATAGGTTTGGCAATGTAAAATAGTGAACCAAAATAGAAGTTCAATGAAAGGGACCTACGGTAATAAAGCAGATTGCAATGTCTAAAAAGCTAACAACTGTAGCAAATGTAGCAATACTGGCAAAATGATTCATTTTGACATCTACTTCTCATTAGTACATATATTTTATATATTAGTTTGGGGAAAAAGAAATCCATTATTTTTACGTGAACTTTCTGTAACTTCTTTTGGATTAACTTTGTAAAAAGGTTTAAAACAGCTTTCATGTAGAATTTTAGGTCTTGCGCGTTATTTTTAGGTGCTGACATGTGGTTAACTTCGATCATTTTTATATTTTATAGACATTTTCGACGATGCTGTATCCACATGCGAGGTGCATCTCTAACATCAAAAACACCCGAACGGAATCGACGAAACAAAAATTGTATGTAACTGGTTGTTACAGACTTATATAAGACGATAAACACCTTTCACAATTTTAGCCACCCGGCTATCTTTTTCGCCGTTACAAGAGAAAAACGAAAATGTATCGAATTTTCTATTTGTTGTCTTCCATTTTTAAAACCTTGTACTCGTAACTGAATTAATCAAACAATAAACCACAAGAGGATATTTTAGTGTCAAATGTTACCTTTCCAACGAGCATAAATCTGAAATTGTTTGATATATACCTGACGAGATATCGATCACTACAGACGTCTACCGAAAAAATAATGGATTACTTTTTCCTCAACCTAATATTTCGATCAGTAAAAGTCATTCAAATTTGGACCTCATTTCAAAGATGACCACAGATCAATCTTCCTCAGGATTCTCTAGTATCAAGGATTACAGTTTGAAGGCATCTTCATAAGCAGACCATTTATGAAAGGGAAGCAATTCCCCAGCTACTCATCATGTATGTTAATCTCAAACGTCGTAAGCATTGGTGTCACACTCACAAAACAACGTCAATTGATTAGTGAAAAAATTTATATAGTCTAACGAATCCCCTTCCACACTTTTCTGTGAACTAATAAATGTTTTGAAGGACACTTTAACAAGAATAAAATCATGATTGACTTCCTTGCATATGTCAACTGTCGCAGGATCTACCAGGAAGGAATTTGGCTCAGCTTGTCCTTACTTGGACCTTGCGCCATTGAAACCAACCAACCAACCACCAGGAATGAAATCGTGTGGTTTTCAGCTAAACCAATCATAATCCCGAAAGAAAAGATAACTGGGAATGAATAAAGAAATTTTACTGACCAGGTGTTTTATATTTCGAACTTTATTTATTAAAAACATACAGTTTCTTAGGATGATAATGCATCAAGACTTGCCTAATTATAGTTTGATGATTAATAGGATGAAGTTAAATGTCTATTTTTAGCCTTACTAATACCTGACTTTCCTATAATTACCAATATATGGTCTATTTTAGAATACTCATTACGGAATCGATATCCTGCTCCGGAACCGATTGCATATCTTTCCCAATATCTCCATGAACACAAAGTAGATGCTGGTATTACAATTTAGATAATCATCATGTTCTTCCATAAGGATAGAAATTTACACAGATGCATTAGTTGCAGTCTATAATCATTAAACAGTACAAAATCCATTGACTATTTCAGTGGAAAATTGCTAAGAGCTTTCTAATTTGACTGCAAGGAAAATATATAATTAAAAATTATTCATCAGAGCAGAAATCCAAATTTCTACTCAGCCATTTATTGCCAATTAGGTTTTTTTTCACTATTTTAGAAAAACAAAAAATTGGAGAAAAAATATCTGATGTGTTAAATGGATTAAAAAATGTTTAATGGATCAATGCTTATATTTTAAGTAAGCTATTTATTGTAAAAAAAAGAATAAAAAGTTTTTACTAACAAGTATTTTTGTATAGTCTGTTAATAATATGCTATCATCGTACATCCAATAAGATAAAAAAAATTCTCCCTTTTGTTGAGAACTACAAATTAACTGCAATTGTATTTCTAAGCAAATAAGTTTTAAATTATTGTCCTCGTTCTGTTAGTTTTATTTCAGGATATTCAATATAATAATTCTGTAAAATGCTATTCCTGACAAAATCATAAAAGCATACTTAAAAATACATTATGTATCATTTTAAGATATATATATTGAATGTTATTATGGTAAAATTATTTTATATTTCTTATAATTAAATTAGAATTTAAGAAATATTTTATTATATACTAGTGAAATAATGGTATAAGATTTTATTTATAAAAAAAATATGAAGTGAGTGGAAAAAGGAAATTAGTTGCAAAATGATTTATACCTGATTTTCACAACTGTACATAGGGGACTAATAAAATGCTGCTATTTATAGGATTATTTTTTTACGCTTGTCTTTGAAATATTTTGAGTTAAGTAAAGCTATTAAATATGATGTACGGAGGAGATATGACAGTTTAATCGCTATTTGGGGACTTTCTTTATCAAGATTTTTTACCAGTTAAAACCTGACACTATATTTTGTAAATTTCTTAAGATCTTCGGCTCCTTATTTTTAAGAAATTATATTTATATAAGCTAGGTTAATTCATGCAGTAAACGAATAAATAAAGAAATATGTTCTGATTTTTCAGAATAATTATCCATAAAAAGTGCCATTCAAGAAGTGATTACACACATTAAATTTTAAAAATATATAAATGAATATAAATATCGTTATCTTAATACTTTTCATTAATATGACAGTACAATATTTTTAAGAGTACATTATGATATGCACTTTTTTTATTCATGAAAATTGTATTTATTTTCAAAAATGAAAAAAGTTGAATAATTATAAAGAAGCTATGTTTCGGAAGCATATTTTTATGATCTTAATATTTATTTTTATCAATGCATATATGAAAAAATATAAATACTTTGAGAAAAATAAGATTCATTCAAAATAAAAAGCATGCCACAAGCTGACAAAGAGGAAATTTAAGGAAATAGTTTTATGAAATCATATGATGTATATTAGTTAAATACTTTAGTAATTTATTTGTATAATCTCCAATATGATTTCTTATAATTATTTAATATTTAACAGGCTTGGAAATTAAAGCTAAATGTTTTTGATTATTTAACAAATAACGTAACACAATGTTTTTGATTGAGTTTTGGCTGGTAATTTTAATCGTCAGAGCATTCAGTAGAAAACCAATGTTTTGTTTTGTATTTTGCTGCAGTTTCTTTTAGCATAAGATTTGAATTGGAAAAAATAATATTTTCATTTGAATTCGAAAGACTTTCATGGAATTCAGAAACACTAACCTATTTAACTTTTAGTTTGTATCCAATTTGTGAAATAAATGCAATTATGAGAGTTCGAGTGAAGTGATTTTTCTGTTTTATTGTGCTTAACCCTTAATTGACATTTTTAATAAAACAAAAAGTATAATATGCGAAACTATAGTATATTACTAAAATCAATCATGTGTTAATACTATTTAACATCTCTGTAATTTGAATGGTTAAAAACTCACTTTGAGAAAAGGAAACACTATTCTTCTGTAAAAATTAGTATTTTAATGAAACGTGAGCAAAAAAATATAAACTCTAGTTTTCCAGTAGTGATCTGTTTCGATCAATTTTATTGTAAGTGATTTCAGTTGCTTATGGATATATTTATAAATAACTAAACACATTTAACATAGTTATTTAACATAGTATCATTTGTGTATTTAAAATGTATAATTATCTTCTTATTATAGAGATCGGATTTTATTATAGATATTGTTACTACTTATAACACCCCGCCTAACCTGTCTAGTGGTTAGCGTAACTGACTACGGATGGGAAGGACCAGGGTTCGAATCCCAGCTTGGGCATGGATGTACTTTCTCTTTCTCTCTCTTTGTGTTTCTTGTCCTTTCCTCAGATGATGGATGAATGTGGTCCTACCTATAAACGGGTTTGTGTGGCGTGGGCGATGCTACTCGTACCTCTGTGATTTGGTTAATAGGTGCCCACCCAGTAACGATAAAATGAGTAGCAATTTACGGCCTTGTTGTGGCAAATGGACTAATGCACTTACTTGCTCAAGGGTGTCCGCCATTTGAAATAAAAAAAAAACTACTTATGACACTTGGGGAAGCAAAGCTCTCCTGTCAGGAACTGGGCGAATGAAGTCAGAAAGAACGTATTCCGTTTTGAACAGAACAACCCCCTACAAGAATGGAAGTAGGATTTTGGCTCATAAATGGCAGCATTAACAGAGTCTTCATATTAAGAGATGGGAAGACTTAAGGCCTGCTCTTTACACCCCAAGAGGTATAAATTTAGAAGGGAACATAGAGGACAATGCGACAACGACATATTTTACGTTTCCTAGGAGCCATTAGGGAATAAGAATGATCTTCGTATAAGATGAAGAATTTAAATAATGTGGCAAATAAAATTAAAAATCACTTTTAATCATTAAAATTCTTTTTCTTCAGTGACTTGACAGCCCAGGATGGCCCTTACCTTCCGCAGTATCGAATTCCAGAATCTCCTATCCGTGGCCCGAGACCTCCAGTTCGCAATTCTTAAAGTTTACAAATCCTTTTCAAATCAGTCAAGCCATCTGAGTTTAGGCCTCCCTGTTTTTCGGGCGGCTCTTTTTCGGGAATGGTCTGGCCAAGAAGATCTTTTTTGTTGTACGGCTTTCGTCCATTCTGCACAGGTGGATACATTAAAATTAATTAATTAAAATAATTCGTAATACTGTGCCAAGGTTAATTAAATATGGCATATCTGATAAAAATGAAGTTTACATAATTGGAGAGCTTAGGATATAAATGATGTAATTTTAACAAAGGAAGAAATGGAATTAATACTGGAATCTAAACAGAAATTGGCAAATACTAGTATTCGTCAAAAATAAGTAAAAATGAGAATTAGTAAGGTAGGGGAAAATTACCTTTAAAGGAACATAAGAAAATGTGTGTATAAATGGCATGTAATTTTTGAACCTTGAGAATGCGAGCATTGAATTTTGTCATGACTTTGTACTTAGTAATATTTCGTATAAGATAAAAGTAATTTGCACAAAAGTTTCACGACTAAAAACAGACATACTTATAAAAACATCATTTTAATTTCTCTGCTGGATATTATTCTGTGCGAAATATAGAAAAGAACCTTAACTGCTTTTAATTTAATTATTTTCTATGGATAAATGTATCCTTGATTCCACTTCACGTGCTATAGTTACAAAAAAGAGCAGCAGTTATGGAAGAAGGTGAAAATAATGTAAAAAAATATTGGAAAACTCATAGATAGAAAGAAGAAAGTAGAGCAACACAAATGAAAATACAAAACTTCGTAAAGTCATGCTTAGAGGGAAAAACAATCAATACTCACTTAAAAAAAAAAGTTGCAATATATAGAAAAAATTATCTTTAAAAAGATAAGATATTTCCCTAAGAAATAAAAAAAAATAATGAATAAATTATCTTCAAAAAGACTAGG
The DNA here is from genome assembly GCA_026290005.1 of Latrodectus geometricus. NCBI lineage: Eukaryota > Metazoa > Arthropoda > Arachnida > Araneae > Theridiidae > Latrodectus > Latrodectus geometricus. Next base: position 30,435 of record JAPDSC010138563.1, read on the forward strand.
AAATCAGGTGAAAATAAAGACAATAAACATTTCGATATAAATAAAGAAAACTGATATCTGCCCCCAGACTACGGAAACATTGTGTTGTCTAATGTCAACACAAACACGAGACAAACTAAAAGCAAGAATAAAACTTGCCTTCAAAGGAAAAAAAGGCTCTTATTTGACTAAACAATAATCTTTAGATAACACATCTCCAAAAAAAAAACACGAAGCAGATTCGGCAAAATAAATGCAATTAAACTGGAACAATATATTTACTAGTAAACTGAAAAAAAAGAACTATCCTTACCAGATTACAAAAAACAAACGGAAGAAAAAAAGGACAGTTAAAACCAAATCCGAATCAAACGTAGACCTATATAAAAAATGTTTATTTTTCAAAAAAATTTTTTTTTTCTGTCACTAAAAAAAAGAAAAAAAAATTACTAGCAATTCAGCTCTCTAAAAATTAAATAAAATTGACGTTGTAAAATCAAACTCAATAATCGAAGAAAAACATTATATTCACTCCAAGACAAACGAAAAAAAGTGGCTTCCAAGTGGCTATTTATTGTTAAAATATTGAGATTTAATTAAAATATTGTAATTTAATTAAAATATTAATTAATTAAAATATAAAATAAAATTAAAATACAAATTATATAAAATATAAATTTAATTAAAATATAAAATATTGATATTTTTTTATACAAAATTAAAGTAAACTCAATAAATTTCGAAAAAAGAATTCATAAAAACAAAAAGAAAAATGAAGCATAATTATGAGTAAATTCTTAATTAATTATATTAATTATTGCGTATTTTTTTAATTCTAATGGCGGGCATCCTTGAGCAAGTAAGTACATTAGCCCATTTGCCGCAACAAAGCCGGAAACTGCTACTCATTTTATCGTTACCCGGTGGCACCTGTGAACCAAGTCACAGAAACACAGACAAAGAGAAAGAACATCCAAGCCGAGATTCGAATCCAGGTCCTCCCCATCCGTAGTCAGTTACGTTAACCACTAGATAGGTTGGGCAGCTTAATAAATTATTGAATATTTCAATGTTTAATTATAAGAATATATTATTTTTTATAATAAGAAATCATATATAGTGTCTTTTTCCTTAAACATTCAAGTAAACTGGTTCTGTATTCGTTGACATTTTATTCCATAATGCTGACATATAAAATTAAGAAAACCGGTTACATTTATTAATAACATACGGAATTTAAATGCAACTCAACTGATATTTTTGCATTCAAAAAGTGGGTCGCGTAATAAACGTTTCAAAATAAAATTTTAATATTTCGAAATATTTTAAATGCAAAATATTCTTACAGATACAAAAACTGTTTCTAAAATATATTTAAAATAAATATTTTCTGATATGAAATCTTTGAATTGAATTGGAATTTTCCGTCTACAGCATTGTGCATTATGATTCCCTATTCGTCTACTCTTGAAAGAGCATACCTGATTTATTGGAAATACATGTACAATCACATCGAGAAGAATAAGATAAATCTATTTATTTCTAGAGCGCTATACTATGTCTTTTGCATATAGCAACCCACTATAGTAAATTAGAATGTCTGCTATATTTATCAATGTCTCAAAGGAAACAAGGCAATACGAGTGGTATTCTTTTCATAGTATTGTATATTTTTATTTAATTTAAATTTTACTGAAAAGAAATTAAATAACGAATTTCAACTTAGTTTAAATAAATAAATTTTCTATTCTTTCCAAATATTGTTTGTCAAATATTTTTCGACTTGTTATTGTTTATTATTTATAAAAAATAAAATATTAAATTTTTTGTATTCGAATTTCTGCTCTAATTATTGCAATCGAAAATATTATAACTATACATATTTATGCTGAATAATCCTGCCTATATGAAGAACATAGTCTTGTTTCCTTTTCTGAATATATATTTTTCTTTAACAAATTCTACAATTTTTTTTTAATATGAAAGTTTTATTTTTTATAAATTTAAAAGCATTTAAACAAAAATTATCGTAAATTTACTTTAAAGTACAAGCACATATATTATATCTAAATTAAACGAAAATTATTAGTAAACATAAAGTAAGAACTTTATCTTTTCAATATTTAAACCACAATATAAGAAAAATGAGATCATTATTTGCACAACTTTTTTAATGATTACTTATAAAATAATGTACAGAATTTATATGATATACAAATTAATGATGCAATTTTGAGTAAATCCCCTAAAAATCCTTGACAGTACTTTCCAATATTTGGGGAATCTCTCAATATTACAAAATCACTTTGTATCGGTCTGTTATGGAAAAAATGCGTTTTCTTGGCTCTGCTATTTGCAGAGACTCTTTGACACAGAGAAACAAATATAGACTCTTATATCAATCCAAAGAAAATTTGTAATAAGTATTTACAGTTGCATTTGGAACAACTCCTACTGACGCTCTTTTAAGAATAATAGACAAAAATAAGTTCGCTTCATTTGAATATAAAAGTATAGGAAAGAGTGTCAGTTACCAAGCGGAAATACCCTGTTTTTCAAAAGCGTTTCTTTCGGATCCAAATCAAGTGGAAAAGAGAATCTTTAGAGAAATTTTTGTAAGTAAGATAATAAACATTGATACTTCAGATAAAACCCAAAATTATATAAATAGTATCATTAATATTAACACAGAATGCCCGAAAATGTTCTCCATTTTTAGCAATTGGAGCAAGTCATATAACCTTTGCTAACTCCCAAACAATTATTTGGATCCAGAAAATAGAGAAAGGAAATTTCATATTTCGGACAGAATCTTACTCACTGAAAATACAATTCAATATACTATCAGCAAAGATACTTTCTGTTCTTCAGTCAAGCTAGTCTATAAAAGCCATCATAAACCAACTAAGCAGGAGCCGATTTGTTAGTGTTATTCAGACACTTCTTCAAGACACAATGTTAATCTTTTTTGGTTAAAAGCCTACAAAGCAGTATATGGCAATGGAAAGGCATATGAAATTGCTAAATATTCTGCTATTTCAAATTGTGATTCTTTCACTTCACTCATAAAGTCATCTTTGACTAGACTTAGAGGATTTGATTTTAAAATCCTGGACAAAATAAATATTAGATTTTCAAAGTTCTATTTAAAAATAAAATAGAATCCCAAAATCAGAACAAAAGCACTTAACTGGATTCGAAATGGAATTTTTTTGCTGTTCATTTGCCATTTTCTCCTCGTATTTTCCCCGTCTGAATATTTTATTCTCAAGAGATTGCGCATCCAGCTAAGACACTAACTTCCTTCATAATCTAACCCTTTTCCATTAACAATTTCTTAGCATCTGACTCCCCTAAGTAATAAATATAAAAGCAATATAGCAACAGAGAATTATCAAAAACAAATTGTCTAAAAAATTTAGTCAATAAAATAATGGATTTCTTAATAAAGAATGAAATTCTTACTAACTGGCTTACAGTTTAGAACTAATTTACTGAAATTATTTTAATATATGGTCTAGGATTACTTGAAAAAATGTTTCTCTTTTTTATAATATTTATTTAGTTCTCTGTTGTATTGCTGTTTTTTTTTAATTTGAATATATATGTAAAAATCTTTCTTTCATTTTGTACGGAATTCAAATGTTCGACACTGAGTTGCAATGTTTGTATCATTATTCCTTACTTTTGTGTCCCTATGCTACAAATTTGAGTTTAAGCAATTTTACAGCAATATATGCCTCACTATTTGCAATATTGTAAATAATTAAATAATAATCTTCGCATTATCAACATAAAATTTTTATTTACTTAAGTACTTATGTAATACTTATTTCTATTATTTCCACCAATAGCATGTCTCCTTAAAATATATATATTATTGAAAAAATATGTCTCTTTGTTTTTTATATTTTTTTAACGAGTGGCAGCAGGCTGGCAATATGGGGTGCTCTGCTCCACTCTTTTCAACTGAACAGTAATTTGGTGTGGAGTCCGATTTCTTCAGTACACACATGCCATAGGTACCCGTTTATTATTGGTAAGCAATCATTAATATTCCATTCATAAAAGTAAAGGACAAAGACAAGTGAGAGAGAAAATACATCCGTTTTTGAACAGGGATTCGAACCCATGACCTCACTTACCACAGTCAGCCATGGTGAACACTAAGAAACTAAAAAAGGGGACAGTTATTATTTTTATTATGTGATTAATTATTCTATGGATAGTTTTAATATGCAATTATTTTTAACACAAGAGTCTTTTTTCTATTTTGGTAACATCGTTATACATATACAAAATCCTCATATGCATTACATAATCTTCTTTTTTCCCATTATTGTTATATGATATGTTATAATTTTGTGAACCTTAATGTTATATGTTCAATTTTTGTTACGCAATTTCTAATTTTTAATCTTATCAATATCTTTCCAATTATCTTACATTTAGTTTAATTTTGTAGATAAAAGTTTGATATAATTTTTCCTCCTGAAATTTTACTTCTTCCATCGGCTTCCATTCTCACTGGTAGAATTCCTTTGGAATCAGGTACTGGGATGTTCACTGGTGTCGTCGTCCACAATATTTTACAGAACAACTGTAAAATATTTCTCAAAAAATTAAATTAATTTTTGTAACATTAAAATAAGTATTATTGAACTTACACTAAACTTTAACTAGTTTTCAAATAAATCAATGTATTTTTGAAAAGGTGATGATGAATTAAAATGTAAGATAACCTTAATTAAATATTAAAAGTAAATTTAAATTCATTAAATTTAAGTAAACCAAAATTAATTGTATTTTTATAAGTGTATAAAAAATATTTAAAATTTTAAAAATGATAGAACTCTTAGACGATATTGCCAATAAATTTTTAGCATGAGTATAACTTTACGATACTTTGTTAGTGTTTAATGCTTATTTCCTTTCAATTATTAGCATTAAAACTATTAATTGATTTGTATCTATTTAATTGAAGTGAGAGGTATATTTTATAACATTCAATTTGAAAGGGTAATATAATTATAAAAGCTTAATAATATTAGGAGATTTATCAAATACCTAAATCATAATAATTGTGTATAATCATTGAATTAATGTATGATTTTTAAGAGTAATATAAATAAATGTATTTCTTCCTTTTCTATATCATATAGATATTCTTTTCTATATCATATAGATATTCTTTTCTATATATATAGATATTGCTCATATTTAAATTAATATAAGTATATTTATTAAACTATTTATTAAATTATAATTAGATTTTATTACTGTTGAGTAATATTTAATTATAGTTTAATAAATAGTTATAATACACTCATATTAAAGAAAAATTACGTTACGTGATTCCAATTTGATAATGCAGTTAAATTGGAATCACGTAACATAACGAAATAGCAGTCGAAAATGTTGTAAACCACTTTATTATGCTACAGTAATCACTTCATTCTTTTCACTTTTCATTGATTGGGAATTGCGT